>UELV01007257.1:1595-11958 GCA_900490015.1 Megastigmus stigmatizans | reverse complement strand
CGTTTGAGTCGAGCATTGAAGGAGAAACGGCCACAGTATCAAGAGAGACACGATAAAGTTATCCTGCAACATGACAATGCTCGGCCACATGTCGCAAAACCCGTCAAGACATACTTAGAAACCTTAAAATGGGAAGTCTTACCCCACCCGCCGTACTCTCCAGACATTGCTCCTTCCGACTACCATTTGTTCCGATCGATGGCACATGGCCTAGCTGAGCAGCATTTCCATTCTTATGAAGAAGTCAAAGAATGGATCGATTTGTGGATCGCCTCAAAAGACGCATCGTTTTTTCGAGATGGTATCCGACAATTGCCCGAAAGATGGCAAAAAGTAGTGGCTAGTGACGGACAGTACTTTGAATCATAAACAGCTAATCACTTTTTCAGAATAAAGCCTCAAATTTTCGAAAAAATCGGCGGAAGCAAAGTTGTGCACCTAATATAAACGAAATAGAAGTGGATATTGATCCACCCGAGGTTACATTAGACCCTGCGAGACTATGAGCGGGCCATAATCATATCGAATTTGGCCTAGACCGCGAGAATATTTTTAGTATTTTTTCCAACGACAATGACAATAAATGAATATAATATTACAGGAACTAGATCAAGAGGCACTTAAAAAATTAAATAAAGAGGTATTTGTGCACGTGAAGCAGTTAACTAAAGAACGTCCCGATCTTTTCGGATTACCTGGCGAACAATTAAGGGCCATGCCCCTGGTTACGCATAAACTCGTTTCTACAACGGAAGTACCCGTACGAGCGAAGCATTTTTGGTATCCTCCCGCTATCAACGAGAAAATGGAGCACTAAATTATAAAATATCTCCAGGCAGAGGTAATTAATTAAGCCATCGGATAGCCCATATTCATCGATGATGTGAGTGGTGTCGAAGAAAAGTACGAATAAAGAGGAAAAAAGATGGCGCAAGGTAACAAATTTTCGGCAGTTAAATGAGATCACCATTGGAAATAATTATCCGTTGCCCTTAACTACGGATATCATAAACATATGCAACCGTAATCGATTTGAAGAAGGTAATATGGTCATTATGAATACACAAGATTCGGAATTGGTCTGCGAAATGCTTCAGCTACCTGTCAAGCCCTCACGGACTTAGTATTAGAGGGACTGCAAGGAGTGAAATTATATTTTTATCTAAATAACATCGTGGTATTCGTAGCCAATTTGGAGGAACACGGGAAAAAAGTTTAGGCGTCTTATGAAAAGACTCGACGACGTAAATCTAACGATCGAGCCCAGTAAATGCCGATTTCTGCAAAGGGAGGCAAGTTTCTTAGAGCATATAATAGGAGGTGGAATAAACAGGATTCTAAGAAGATTGGAGCCGTCCGGAAGTTTCCAGGGCTAACAAGAAGAAAATAAAATCATTTCACAGCCTCGCTGGATATTATAGGCCGTACATTAGTAATTTTGCAATAATAGTCATTCCGATGTCAAGGCTTTTTTGAGAAGTAAAAGTGACTTCATGTGGGCCGAGAAGGAACAGCGAGCCTTCGATGAATTGCGGGACATATTATGCAAGAAGCCGGTAATAGCAGCCTCCGATTTAAAACAGCCATTTATAGTAATAACAGACGCAAGCTATTACGCAATTTCAGAACAAGGGAAAATAGGAAAAGATCGACTTTGTGTATACACATCGCGATGTCTAAGGAAACTCGAACTGTAAGTGAATTAGAGTTTATTCGAACCCCGATATTTAGAATTTCAACGCCGGCTGTAGCTCCAATCTTTTCAATAATTAGTATTGTGTGTGCAAGGTCTCCGTGAGTTAGTTAGTGGCGCGTGATAGTATCGCCGATGAATTTGTCGCGCGTGTTTGCGCGGCTGACGCCCTGGACTGTATACAGCCAACTTTAATAGAATATATTGATATCTTTTTCTTTTACCCTAACAGTTTATTTATCTCATAACGTTTGTCCTGATTTCCAGCAAACTATTAGACAGGTACCTAGCATACCGCGGAATACTAAATTAAAACTCGTGGTCGATATAGAACAACAAGAGAAGGGAAGAATATCAGGCTTGTGTTTTAATATATGGGAATGAAATAGCAAGGTGGATGAACCAACTACACAGAACGAGAATAAAGATTAAACATCCCCACAAAACTTGCTGGGGTGACTCATCATACACCGAAAACCAATACCACCGAGCCAGGTCTTGCGCATGGCATGCACAACACGTCACGGCGTAATAATGCACTCAGACGAGTACAAGTCGCTAGAAAATTGCAACACTGCCAAAAACCCGGCCGATGTACATATGCCGCCCGGTAGTACCTAAGAAGATGAAAATCTATCTTGGAACTTTGAGAGCTTGCAAACACAACAAAGGTCGGAGGGTAGTACAGCTGAGTATGCATCATGAAGTCGGGGAAGTAATAATAATGGAGACCAGAGGAATAAAGATCTTAGGCCTCCTCATGGAAAAATTATATGGGCAGCAAGTACTTGCGCTCCGACATCACTTATGAAGCATGAAATAAAATCAGCAGCCATAATCAGGGATGTCGCGATCCTTTCCGTGGTAGAATGGAGAGATCTCATCGAGCAATATAATCGCTTATATAGAAATCAGGAATATATAAAAATTAGCTGCCTATTTCTCAAGTTGAGGATAGATATAAAATTATTAGGGAATATGATGAATCCACCGTAGGAGTGCATAAAGGCATAACGAAAACCTACACATGCTTGCACATGAATATTACTGGAGAAATATGCAAGTCGATGTAAGGTAATTTGTCCACGGATACCCCGATTGTCAATCCCAAAAAACTAGTTCGGGTTAAGATAAAGCTGCCCATGCTAATGACGGATACGTCATCACACCCATTCAGCAAGATATCTATTGATTTCGTAGACCCAAAGGAACCCCCGGGTTTAGGCATTCGTTATATTTTGACGATGCAGTGCAACTTTAGCCAATTCTACATTCTAGTGTCAGTCCAACAGACCATCGCTCATGAAGGGAGTAGAATATAAACCATGATTAATAAATGAATCTGTTACTTTGGTTCTACAGCTACTTTGATCTTGGATCAAGGGCAACATTTTTAAAATAAACAAATTCTGTACCAATTCCTAATCACTCCCAGTCCAACGGAGGCATCGAAAGCACACATCATACGCTGAACGAATATTTAAAATTCTACTTAGAAGCAAGCACACAATAGGACACATTGTTCCCGCTGGCACAACACTCATACAACGCAACTATGCATGAAGGATGGAGTTACACGCCGCACGTGAAAGTGTTCAGGCGACGAGCGAGTACACCTTCAAGCTTTCCACCAAGAGAGCATCTACTTACATACAGTGAGTATGATTAGATGAAGTTACTGGCTAGATAAAATTTTTATCACAACAGAAAACAGAATGCCCAGTACTTCAAAGAAGCGAGATGGTCTACCTAATGAAAAAGCCTTGCGAACTATTCAAAATAGATTATGACAAATATAATTTCCAAATTCAAAAAGGGAAATACTCGCGCGTGGTCCATACGGATCTTACCAATCGTAGCTACGAGCTACCTCCACCTCCCGTTATAAATATTGACACACGCGAAGCAGAAAACCCGACTGGTCCAATATGTAGTGCATGATCGATAATCTGCTCGTAGGTACATTAACCAATAATAGGATAACATACAAATATATATTTCAAGAGCATATAAATAGAACAAATTAAATATATTATATTATTTAGTTTGTTAGAGAACTATGTATAGGCGCTCTCATATTTTTTTCTCCACGGCCCCTTAGACGCCGCGTATTACATTAGATAAGCTTGACTGCTATATTCAATATGCTCGTCGCCAGGCGAAAGTTGCTACAAAAATATGATGTACTAATATAACGAAATGTTATAATAATCCGTAACCCATAACATAACAATTATATTTACATGTAATATTTAACACTTAATATTTTATATTTAATTTCTCTATATTATATATCATGAATTAAATTAGAAACTACAGGATTTGAGACAAATATATGATATACTGACATAACTATATTACCATAATACTTAATGCATAATAAATTAATAGTTATATTTAAATTTAATATTTAAATTTTAATATTTAATTGTCTTTAAACTCCCTACACTATACATAATGAATTAAATTCGAAAGTATAATAGTTGCTACAAATATATGATGTACATACATAAGTATATTATAGTAATGTTTCATGCATAATAGCATTAATAATTATACTTTTATTTAAATTTAATATTTAATATTCAATACTTAATTATATTTAACTCTCTATATTATGTATATTATAATAGGAAATGTGGAAATAGAGAAAATAAAAGGCAAACAAAGAAATGGGGGAACCAGTTCTTATGTACATTGTATTCAAAGAACGTACAACTTCAGAAACCAAATTATACCATCAGGACATATTATATTATCGTACACATCGATATAATAAATCGCACCACGTCTATATAAATTCAAAAGTTGCCAATAAATTTATCACGACGCTCCTAGTTAGCGATATAGGCGTCGGATGATGCGCACACACCTCAGCATGCATCAACCAGCCGTGCGCTGCCAGAAACTCGCCGCAGCTCCACTCCACGTGACGATAGGGAAAACGCGAGGCATCATCAACCCATTCCAGTGGCCGCTCACAGGTAAAAGACCAGCTGTATCTGCACAACGGGCAGAAGTTCACTCGCCGAGCACAGGAACGACAGAGATGATGGCCGTTGCTGTACGTCAGGTATTTCGGTACTATGAAATTCTGGCAGACAGGGCAGCGGAAGATATCCAAGAAAACGGCAGCATAGGCCGCCTAAATGTTGGCGGGTAATACGGGAGCTTCTGCAATGTGTGACGGGTGTGGCATGGTCCGCCTGCCGCATGTCGCTGCCTTCCGGAACAGTTTCCAGGAATTGGAAAATATTTGTTCCAAAGCCGCTGATAGGGGTATATGCCTCACCTGAGCTGCCACTGACGTGATCTAAAATCAGCTAGCGAGATAAGTTCTCGATCACGGCCTCCAGCCGCAATAGAGTCATCCACAGTACATCGAGGAGCAGGAAAATGCCGCTGAGTTTCAGGAACCTGTAAATAAAATGATATATCAATAGAATAATCAATAAAAATGGGTTGATGCATCCATATCGTTTACTCATATATATATATAGTTATAAGATAAAATTTTACGAATCATCAACCCCTTATGCAATGATTAATACTAAATATTAAAAAAAAACTTAATAATTGTAATGACAAACTTGATGATTCGCAATATTGTTAATCGTTTTGCTAAAGAATTAGAAGGAGATAATTAATAGAAAAGGTGATGATAAGGTTTTTCGTAAACTAGCAAATATTAGTAGTGATGATGAACAAAATTCAGAAATTGATGACGTAATTATTAAATTTATTGATGGCTGATATACAAGTCCAATGGAAGCAATATGAAGTTAGCAAGAGTTTCCATTATGTGGTAGAAGTAATACCATAGTTCGCTTAGCTGTCCATACTGAAACACAACAAAATATTGTTTTTGAAAAAATAAAAAATTCCAAGATTACCAAAATATTATATATTTAATCAAAAAATAAAACTTGAGTCAAACGAATATGTCTAAAAATATGATGCTAAAAAAATGATGCTATTGGTCGTTTAAATATTATCTCCTCTAAAGTAGATGAACACTTTTTTTAAATTAATATTAAATCGAATAACAGGAGCAAAATCTTTTATTGAATTAAGAATATATAATAATATAAAGTATAAAACTTAAAACGTATAAAGAAACAGAAATAGCTTGTAACGAGCACTTTGTCCACACGTTATGCACACTTTTAGCGAAATTAAAATAATGCCTTGAAAGGCAAACTGAGCAGCCAGGAGGAAAGTCCCTCCCTCCACCTCACGTCTCGGGCCGTTTACTTAATAAGCATTTACTCATTATTTATTTTCTTTTTTATGTACATACGCGAATACGCGTCGGTGAGTGCCAGAATAGTTCTTTCGGGGAACATCAAGAACATCATCCAAGAACGAGGCTCCGCTGCAATCGTCAGGATACGTCGTACCGTCGCTAAGAAAACCTACATAGTTGTATTATGAGATACTTAAGTTATACACTCATTCTTTATCTCTCTCTCTCTCTTATTATCTGCCATTTTTATGCTTAAAAAGGGCTTCTAGGATATTTTCTGCCCTTAAAGCAATCGAGATTTATAGGCTTTTTAATGCCACACTCTTCTTGCTTACGAATTTAAATTCGAATTCGAGTGGAAAATTCCACACGAGAATATTGCCTACTGGCTTATATTATCCTCAGTATGACTCATTCCAAGTTAGAATATGTTAAAATCCAAATTTTTATGGAAATTCCCAACACGAAATACTGTTCGTGCCTCTATTCAAGGCACTGCGTCAAGGGAAAAGGAGATTGGAGCGAGAGAAAAAAGTTCCAGACACAACAACATTCCACTGAGATGCACCAATCAGCGAGCGACGCGGCGCAGCGCGACGGATGTCGCGGGCCTCAATGAGCTAGGCGACGCTTGCTTCGAGGACTTCTCCTCTGGCTAAACAACAGACAAAATCTCTTGAAGACTCTTCTGCACCGAGCAGTTCCGATTTTCTATTTTGCGTAAAAATTTTAATAGATACGCGAACCAGTGATAGCGTCTGTGCCTTTTTGTAGCGGCGATTGTTGATTAAGACTTTATAGTTGATTAATTTTGATTAATTACTACTTGCTTTTCTACTCCCGGTGCCTGATTAAAATAGTTCTGATATGATTAGGAGCTACCAGACGGTAGGACTTGCCTCACGCGGATTTTCAATTTTAATTTGTGTACATTTATAATTTTTTGCTCCTACGTTGAGGCTTGTAGCTTAGCGCTAGAATGCTTTTGTTCATACGCGTCTATCACTCCGTTAAATCTCAATTTTTGCTTGCGTCATAAACCATACTCTCGAGGTGAGGTGGAATAGTGCTGCATTTCGCAAGCCAAGTGACTCAAATACATTGTCGAGCGTCTTGCGTGCCTCTTTAACCTGTTTCCGCCGAGAACGCCACTCGCGGTACCCCGGTCTTTGAGAGCTTGTAACTGACGTTCAAAACGTCAAAAAAAAAATGAGAGGGTCATATTCTAAAAGTTCAAGATCTGCTATTTCCGATGGTGCCCATTAAAATTTCCAAAAAAATTTTTTACTATTGCAAAATGCAGTTTAAAAAACAAAAAACATGAATTTTTCACCCATTTTTTTTTTTTTTTGAAATCGAGTTTTCAAAAGGTTTTCCGAGTGAAATCCACTCGGAACCTCATTAACCGGTCGAATAAATGTTTGAATATGAGGATCCCATGGTTCCCGGATCGATTTTTCATCTGGGGGTTTTCAAAATGGCGCCTTGATTGCAAAATTTTTGTCAATATATTTATGAATTTTTTACTCAATAACTCTGGGGTTATGGAAAAATTGTCAAGAGAGAAAAAGTTCTTAGAATTACTCAAAGAATGCACCCGAATTTTTTCAAAAAGTTTAAAAAAATTTTTGTATTTTTGCAAAAGGTAAATTTATGCAAAATTCAAAAGTTGTTCAAAAAAATTCAAAAAAAAATTCCCATGTATTCTACGGTTGATTCTAAGAACATTTTATTCTTGTCTATTTCTGTGTAAATGTAATAGTTTTGAATAAAAAATTTCTTAAAATCAAACTTACTCCAACTTTTTGTTTCTTATTCCCGAGAAAACTACATTCATGCTTGGTGACTACGTTTACATTCACAATAGGATTTTTTACGTTTACACAATATAAACGTGCTACAGGTTGTCTTGGAGTATTCTTTACATTTAACGGAGCAATTATTTATGGAATAGGTCTCATCTATGAAGCGTTCTTCCTCAAAGTGGTTCTGGATTATCTCTGGTAGTTTGCGAATTTTCTAATTTTTCGCACACTTTGTGTGAGAGAATACATAGCAGCATTTTCTTTTCTTTTCGTCGCGGACGTGTTATCCTGTTATTGGATTCGCTGAAGAAGTGTGGGCTTTTGAAATTATAGTTCCTTGGGTTTATCGTATATGGATGAAAGATTATTCACTTGTATATTCAAAAATCTGATTTCTCAGGCAATGTAAAAAAATGCCAAAGAGAAAAGCATCACAAATTTCAAAAAACAAAGAATCAGAATCAGCTCGTGAATATGACAATTCAGATTTAGATTCCGAAGAGGATGATGAGTTCGTTGTAATACCTAATCCAGACAACTCAGGCTCTGAGGGAGATTCTGAGTCAGATCATGAAAATTTGGAGGAAGAAATTTCAAAACCAACCGTCTCATACAGATCTACTTTTCATAACTATTCAGAAACTCAAAAAAAACTAGAACCAGATCATGAATTTTCATAGCGTGATGGAGAAAAAGTGTGCTCTAGGAACGTAGACAATCAACTACTGTTGAGTGATGCGGTAAAGAAAAAAATATGTTCAATGTCACCTGTGCAGTTATTTGAACTTTTTTTCTCGAAAGAAATAAAAAATTATATCATTGAAGCTAGCGAAGCGAATGGCTTGGATTTATCCATACAAGAACTTGATACTTTTGTAGGAATTATTGCTATCTTCGTACAACATACGAAATGAACAAAGGGAGTATTGGGAAACTGACCCTCTTGTGAAGTGCTCCATAGTTACTTCAGCGATGACTCGCGATAGGTATGGTGAAATAAAAACAAAAATAAAATATTCAAAACTTGACGATAAAAATGATAATGACAAAGCTTGGAAAGTTCGGAAAATTTTGAATTTATTCAAAAAGAATATTCAACGATTTGGTTTTCTTACGACGGCTCTTTCCGTAGATGAAATGATGGTCAGATTTTTCGGACGCACTTGCCTAAAACAATATTTACCTTGCAAGCCTGACAGATATGGACTAAAGCTCTGGGGCTTGTGTGGAGCAAATGGGTATATATATTCAATCTGGACATTTACTGTGGTAAAAATGATACTAGTATTGGAATAAATTTAGCATCATGTCCACTTGGCTCCAGAGTAGTCTTACAAATGATCAATCCTCTTTTACTGGGGCTTTCAAAAAGTAAGCTATCAGACTATCACCTCTATTTCGATAATTATTTTACTATTCCTGATTTAATCGCCCACTTGAATAAATATGAATTACGATCGACAGGAACTGTCCGTAAAGATAGAGTCAAAGAAAAGCATATTTTTGAAAAAAAATCTCCGCGAGGAACATTCAAAGTGAATCATGACACAAACAGTGGCATGAACTTTATAAGTGTGATTGACTCCAAAGAGGTATCTGTTTTAACTACAGCAGTTGGTGTTACACCTTTAAAACCGATGAAAAGGTATTCACGAACTTCTAAAGATAGAACAGAAATAGGATTTCCTTTTGCCTTTTAATTGTACAGCAAATTTATGGGAGGCGTAGACTTGCATGATTTTCGATGTAAAAAAGCTTCCCCAAGCATAAGCTCAGAAAAATGGACATTCAAAATTTTTTTACGTATCATTGAAGCTTCAGTCACAAATGCTTTAACACTTTGGAACATTTGCAATAACGATAAAACTACACATGTAACAACAAAAAAATTATGTAAAGAAATCAGTAGAGTGTATTTGTCGAATTCTAAATTGGGCGATTTCCAATCTCACAAGTATGAAACTAGAACTAGAGCATTATGTAATTACGAGGGGTATCGTCAAAGAACTGCCAGATTTTGCACTGATTGCGACAAGTACTATTGCTTGTGTGGATTAATTTTTTTTTCGCTCAAATGATCGTAAAAAATTAAAAAAAAAAAAAATCACTAAAATGTAAAAAAAAACGGCGGACAGACGAAGGATACACTTTGATACCACTTTGATACGAATGGGACGAGAATTTTTACTAGGAATGCACATTATGAGACAATTTATAAGAGCAGAATGTTCTTAGAATCAACCGTAGAATACATGGGAAATTTTTTCGATTTTTTTAGCAACTTTTGTATTTTGCATAAATTTACCTTTTGCAAAAATACAAAAATTTTTTGAAACTTTTTGAAAAAATTCGGGTGCATTCTTTGAGTAATTCTAAGAACTGTTTCTCTCTTGACAATTTTTCCATAACCCCAGAGTTATTGAGTAAAAAATTCATAAATATATTGACAAAAATTTTGCAATCAAGGCGCCATTTTGAAAACCCCCAGATGAAAAATCGATCCGGGAACCATGAGATCCTTATACTCAAACATTTATTCGACCGGTTAATGAGGTTCCGAGTCGATTTCACTCGGAAAACCTTTTGAAAACTCGATTTAAAAAAAAAAAAAAAAAAAAA
>UELV01007240.1:1175-14319 GCA_900490015.1 Megastigmus stigmatizans | reverse complement strand
AAAATTCGTCGGATATGATCTTTTTCAAATTTTTTCAAACCTTTTTTTTAGTTGAAAAAAAGCCTTGAAGAAGATGTTGAAAATTCAGGGTCTTGGTCGTTAATGGGTTAAACAATACATAGAGAGAAAAAAAAAGACATCAGTCAACTTCTTTACGACAAAAGCAATAAAGATTAACATTTAACAATAATAGTTTAAACTATAATTCTAAAATTTAATTCAAAATTATAATTTAATAGTAGACAGAGATTTTATTACAAAATATTTTTATTTCTAATATTTAATGGTATTTTCGAAAGACGCACACAAATAATATAAAATTCATTAAATTCTATTTAATTTGAAAATTAAATATAAAATTTGAAAAGCGTAAACAAAGTTAAAAAATAAAGAAAATAAAAAAATTAAAAGTTTGTAAACAAAAGAAAAATCGTTATTAATTTTATTATATTTTTACAATTATAACGATAAAAATATATTCATTTTTATGATTATATTAATCAATTCATAATAATATTATTAAATAAAATTAGAAATTCGGAACCAGAAGCTTAAAATTTGCGCTTGATATAAACAAAATACGTTGACCAAGGATATCGTACTAAACTACTTGCAATTATTAAAAAAGAAAACGAACAAAAAGTTCATTTATTGTTCATTAGATTTAATCAGCTACATGATTAAATCTAATGAAGTTGAAGATGAAGATGAAGTTGAAGTTGAAGATGAAGATGAACACGTTACTATTCTATAACATAATAAGGAAACGGCTGGAGAGGATATAAGAACATCCAAAATGAAGACGAAGACAAGAAAGAACAAAAAAGACGAACACAAGAAAGCAAAAAGAAAGACGAAGAAAATGAAAATAACATCGAAACAGTCTAAATGGAGTCAATTTTGTAGGAAAAGTAAACTATAACATTATTAAAACAAATAAAAATGTTTTTTGATTAGGCACGACTGCTGCACGGTAGTGCCTTGTATTTTGGTCATCGCAAAAAGTGCCGAATTTCAAAAATCATATATTTTAGTACGAAACAAATTACTATTACGATAAACATGGGTTTTCAGCAATTTTTTTTTCTTTCATACGAGGTCTGTCCGGAAAGTATCGGGCCTACCTTTATATCTCCGCACTATAGTGTTCGAGCGACCTCTGCGGGGCATGAACGTCAACAGTAAAGCCTCACGAACCTATCGGTTGCTTGCTGACACCTGCCGAACGTATAGTTTATGTGCAGCGTGTCTTTGTTTACAAAGCTGTTTTTGAGTTCGGCGGATTTTGTGATTATTAAAAATGACTGAAAAACAAGAAAAACAAGACAACGAATTTGCATCAAATTTTGTTTTCAACTCGGAAAAACGAGTTCGGAAACTATTCAGATGATGCAGAAGGCCTTTGGGAATGAGTAAAACACGAATAAAAGAGTGGTATAATCGTTTCAAAGAAGGCCGGTTTTTTCATTGATTAATTCAAAACATTGCTTTTTTCGATTGTGAAGGTGTTGTGCACCATGAATACGCTCCTAGAGGTCAAACAATCAACAAAGAATTTTATCTTCAAGTTCTGAGAAGATTGCGTGAGGCAATTAGAAGAAAACGCCCGCACTTTTGGTCAAGTGGTGACTGGCTTCTCCATCACGATAATGCGCCAGCGCATTCATCGAATCTTGTGCAGCAGTTTCTGAGTAAACACAGTATCGTATTGCTTCGGCAATCTACGTACAGTCCCGACATAGCCCCCTGTGAGTTTTGGCTGTTTCCAAAACTCAAAAGACCACTCAGAGGCCCGTGTCATCCTTCGCGCTGTTGTCACGACGCTCGCGCTCTAGTTCGGCACCACATCGGAATGTTATTGTGTCTAGCATCCTTCCCTCTCGCTCCAATGTCCTTTTCCTTTGCTGCTGTAAGCACAGGCGCTACAGGTATCTTGTTGCGGAATTTTCCATAATTTTGGAATTTTAAAATATTCCAATTCGATACTGGGGCTACTATGTGCCAGCAGGCAATATTCAATGGAATTTTCCGCAAATGTACGAATTGAAATTCGTAGACAAGAAGAGCGAGGCATTAAAGAGCCTATAATGCTCTCTTGCATAAACTGCAGGACAATGCACTCTCAGCCCTTAAGGCATAAAAAATGAGTGGTTTCGAATAATTAAAATGGGAAAATTACAATGACATGGAGGCAAAAATAATGAGATGCATAAAAGAATTATAAAAATACATAACTTAGGCATCTGCAACATGTAGCTATTCTGAGCGACGGAGCGGCGCATCCTGGAGGTTGCAGCGGGATCTTCTGTTGGTGTATCTTGACCCTGAAAGAAGGTTTCGGCGCTCGTCAACGCGTATTTGCGTAGGCATGAAATAATAAAAATAATAAATAAACGCTCAATATAAAACGACCCGAGACAAGAGGTGGGGGGACATCCCTTCTGGTTGCTTATATTGCCTTTTAAGGCATTTTTATTATTTCAATTCGTGTGATAAACGTGCGAAAATCCGCCGCGTTACAATATATACAAAAATAATTCGGTCTATATCTATCAGTTTTGAGGTAAAATTCACATTCACTCATTCCATTATACATACTCCCACGCTAATAATTACACTCAAACTTTTAAAAATAAGGTATATGGGACAAATAAAATAAATTAATAACAAAGATTAAGGTCTGAACAAAAAAGTGTAACGTGTAAGTCTAGAAAACCGAATATAATCAATCAATGAGCCGCAATGCAGACACATGGAGGGAGGGGATAAGCATCAAGGCCAAAAAGGGGTTCATAGATCGCAGCCTTGAAACCGCACAAAGATGGTAGGTTGTGCAGAGAACCCTTGAGAGAGTTCCAAAAGCGCGCACACCGTATCTGGAAGGCTCTCATTCCAGTCTCCGTACGCACTTCTGGTATCGAGAGTTCTTGTGCATCACCCCTGTTAGTGCTCCAGGACTGGCGCTTATAAAAAAAATGCCGCTAAGTACTCAGGTTTTTTTAGTCGAAGGACTTTATACATTATAATGGCAGCAAAATACATGCTCTGACTGTCAATGCGCAACCAGCCCAGTTGCTCTCTATAGGGGGTTATGTGCTCGTCCCTCCTAACACCGTAAATATATCTCACACATGCATGACGCAGTCTCTGTAGCCGTATTCTTTGTTCGTCAGACGCGTCAAGACAAACAATAGTGCAGTAGTCATTATGGGGTAAGTCTAATGCTTCAACCAGTCGTCTGCCTAGAGTCTCGGTGCTACATGCCCTTATAAACCACAGGCTGTCAAGGGCTTTATTGACTTTTTTACTTATAAAATCAACATGCTGTTTTCACATGAATTTGTTATCTAATGTAACACCGCGACTAAAAACGTTATCAGAAAAAGGCACACGCCATTTGGAAGTGGAATCAGGGGCCTCGGCGAGGCAGTTAGCATAAAACTTGTTTTTGGCTTAGTCAATAGTATTGCTGACTACCCTTCGAGCTGTTCTAAAGCGCTCAGAGTCAGCGAAAGAGCCTGATCGCTTTGCTTTCCAGTAATAAATATCCCGCACGGGCATAGGCTGCCTGATTGAGGGTGAAATCCAGGGCTTTCTGGAGTTTGTTATGGTGAACGAGCGAAGGGGGATGGCATCATAAAAAGAACTGAGAATAATGTTTGATATACTATTTGTTAAATTATTGACGTGCTGTTTTGGAGAAATGTCAAGTGAACGTTATAGAGGAAAAGAAATAGAAGAAGAAACTGAGAGCTCTTGCGGGTCGGTCATCGACAATTTGTTCAAGTAGTATGAGAAGGAAGCGATTAGACGCTCGATATTTATGGTTCTGTTAGAGCGCGTTAGTATGGTTTTTGGTTCAATGTGTGGAATGGAGAAGTTGAGAAGAAGATTTATGTTGTCGTGACCAGCTATGAGTGGTGATGGTGATTTAGAGTCGTGGATGATGAAAAGATCCAGCCAAGTGTGAGCCTGATGTTGTCTCTGGGTGGAATGATGCGTTCCCAGCGAAGGGACGAGGAAAGGTGAGAGCGACTCAATTGCAGAGTTTAAATACGTGGACGATGAAGATACAATGACCATATTTATATTGAAATCACCGGTGATGACAGCACTGCGGAAGAGTGGCAGGAAGTTGGCTAACCATTCAAAAAACGCGTGTGCGAAGTAGTGAGTTGTTTCTGTGCGATAGTCAAGTATGAGATATTCAGGTGTGTTGTTAAATA
This sequence comes from Megastigmus stigmatizans, assembly GCA_900490015.1. Lineage (NCBI taxonomy): Eukaryota > Metazoa > Arthropoda > Insecta > Hymenoptera > Megastigmidae > Megastigmus > Megastigmus stigmatizans. The sequence goes on along the minus strand of UELV01007240.1, from coordinate 10,093 downwards.
ATGGTCAGACTGTTCCAGAACCTTGACTGAGAAAAGATCGTGCACGTAAATGTCTATGTTACCTCCTTCCTTGACGGTAGAAGGAAAAACACGATATTGGTAGTATACGGTCGTCGTGCAACTCAGGTAAAAATGTCTCCGTGACTGCTAAAACGTCAGTGGGATAGATATGTAGGTGCGCTACAATAAGAGAGAAATGAGATTTTAATCGATTAACATTTAGGTGGGGGATAAAAATATGATGAGGAGAAGAAGAAAAATTTGAAGAATAATTTGAAGAAACTGCACTAAGAGGCCGGCTCTGAAAGCTTCAAGCTTGACTGGCTGCAGTCGATGCAGATCCGCTTTCGACGAAATTGGGACTATTTGGCTCCTGGGTGCATGCAGATCGAGAGATCACGTATGATCGGCCTGGCGCGATTAATGCGCTCTTTAACCTCTAAGGTCGCTTTGAATAGGTCATGTACCTTTGGCCATAATGCGCGGAGAAACAGGTGCCCGGCTCTACCACTGCCCAAAATCTCATCGCAAGATAGGCTTTTTAATTTGTTTATGCGCGATATGAGTAGATCGCAGTTTATCGAGGAGAACAATCGTAAAACAATGGCTCTGTTTTCCGATCATACTGTTGATACCGCAGCTGCAGCAGTAGCTGCAGATGGCGGAGCGGCACCAGGGACACGAGCTGAGCCCTCTCCGGGTAGCCACTCTCTTATGTTGGTCACGAAACCCGAAAGAGGGGGAGGCCGATTTTTCCTATCACACGTTGGTATATTTCCAGGTAATTGAGCGCGGAAAGTCGATGAATGCCTGAGAGGAGAACCTCACAAGTGTCGACTTCTCTCACCACACAAGAGCCCGATCCAGCACCCGCAGATATCGCACCCTCCACAACCTGCATGCGAATCATCGTGTCGCTCAGACAAACCTCGAAAGAGGAGACCGAAGCAGCCGATGCGCGCGATTCAGCAAGCACTGAGTCATTTAATTGCATCATTTTAATTGCATCCACGTCTGAGCGAAGGGCAGCGAACTGTGCACCGACATTCCTCATGCTTTCAGTGAACTCGGTCTTGTAGGATGACGCCCAGTTCGAAAACCACGTCGAAGGAGTGTCGCCCATCTCTCCAGCTGAAAAATTTGGTGAACACGTGGAGAAAGATGAATCACTCGAGCCAAGCGGGCTAAGATGCTGGCGTAGTTGCCAACCTGCTCGAGCGATGGCGAAATGGGTGAGGCCTGGCGCTTCAAAGGCGCGTGATTGGTGGCGGGCGTGGCCTCAGCGGCTACTATAGTTAGAGGGGCGGGCCCTATCGAAGAGTCACCAAGCTGTAATTGGGAGGCCTGAGTAGAGAAAGTCTCCACAGCACAATAGCGTATACTTGTGAAGGGCGGAACCAGAGTCGCAACGATTCTCATGCACTAGTCTGGAGCATGCAATGCAATGCAGAGAGGAACCAGCACGTCGAGTGATTGGATTCTTACAGATAGGACAGGACTGTTTGTACATGCCTATTCAAGACATGCAAGGTAACTCAGATTAGAACAGCAGTCGCCATCTACTGGATAGAGCCAGTACCAAGAAACCCCAGAATAATGATAATGTAGGAATTCCGAGAAAAGGGGATTCCACGAAGCAGGTTAAGGTGAGAGCAAGTGACAAGCATTAGCTGCGCAAGCGCATAAAGAGCAGCAGTGAGAGAAGAAAAGCGTGTAGGACGAAAGCGGTAGAGAAAAAAAAGAGAATCACGAATTGCAGAAAGGCAAAAAAATTCTGCGAAAGGCGCAGTTAACCCAATTTATGGCTAAAAATTCGCAAAAGTGGCCTAACCTACAAAATGCAAGGCACCTCAGAAATAGTGTAAAAACTTAGTGTGTGTGTGCAGCATTGGTTCGATGTCAGCTGGTCATATCGCAGCCTCCAGCTCTCGGGGCAGCGCATGGTATGGTAGTGGAGGCATTCAGCGGAGGCCCTCTTTCATAACACTCTGCCCCCAATCGCCGTGGGCACGTTGCAGTAACTCGTCGTGTAGGTCGGCCTTGTACCTTGCGGAGTTGATGGACTTCCGTCCTTGGAGCTACGTATGTGAGGACTCGGGAAGGAGGGGGGGGGTGGTTGATGGTTTGAGGAGCGAGCGTACATATCAATGTTCATACGCTGGAATTTCGAGGCCAGGTGGACTGGGTTGCGATATGCCAAGATGTTGAGCGCCAGTGAGCCTATAAAGAGCTCACGGCGTCTAGGCGCAGAGAGCCATCCCAGGCTAATGCAGTGCGGTGTCCACGACGAGGAATATTGCCAAAAACGAAACGCTCGCACGTATTAAGATCTAGGTGTCGTTGGTAAAGATCATGTGTTTCGACATGCTCAACCCTGAGGGAAGGTCATTTATAAAATCGATAAAGAGAAGAGAGCCGAGAACGCGTCCAGGTACATCGTGCGCCTCAGCTTTTCAAGGAGAAGGCTATGGGAGATCATGTCAAACGCCTTGGTGAAATCAAATAAATCAAGCGTAGTTATCATGCGATTATCTATTGTTCTCCTAATGTTGTCGAGGACCCCCAGGAGCGCTGTTTGTGGTGGCGGGAGAGCTGCGAGTGGGCCACAATCTCGAGAGTTTTTCAGAACTCACATAGCATCGCTATAGGGCGTATATCCGACATCGAGACCATTGCGTCCTTTTCCGCAAGAGATGTGTGGAATGCCACTGAGCAGGAAAAGAAGAAGAAGTGAGAGAACAGTTAAAAATAGATTTGATGGGTGCAGCGAGAGAGAGAGAGAGAGAGAGAGAGAGAGAGAGAGAGAGAGCCACTAGCTTAAGCATCTCGGCAGAAATGCTGTCTAGTTCTGTTGCCTTTGAGGATGAGCTGTTTATAGCTCGCAAGACATCTTGCTGAGAGACTGGGAAAAAGAAGAAACGATGGTTGTTCCCTACATGCGAGCCCTCATGTGGAGTTTCGCGGAATTTCTCGAATTGTGCAGGCGTGAAAGGAGTTAAATGAGCGGTTACATTCGTGTAGTGTCGGTTTAGATCTGCACACGTGAAGTAATTAAATGATGCTGTTCGCGAACCGCTGGTAACGCCCATGCACCTTATCTCCCGCCACTTTGCCGACGCATCCGCAGCACTCGAGTTTCTCAGCAAAGAAGCGGTTTTTCGCTGTGTCGAGGCTGTTTAAGACTGCACTGCATAGCACCTTGAAGAGTAAAAAAGCAATGCGATAGCACTTGTCACGCTCCCTCATGAGGTCTAGGATGTTCCTCGTCACCCAGGGCTTTCGAAAAGACGAAATGGTTATCTTTCAAATAGGCGCGACTTCGTCAAAGATGCAGCCTATGACGTCCGAAAGATTTTCCGCAAGGGGATTTCAATTAAAACTCGATACACACAAGAATGCACAGTAAAATTTAAGGAGACTAGACAATTTGGGACATTTTGGACATTTACATTAAGGTGTTTTTAGAGTGTATAGTGAGAGAATCTAAGAAGCGGTCGCGGAGAATACGCTTTAATGAGCGTAAAAACGTGAATTTTTGAGTGAGAGATGGGCTGGAAAATTTGAAGCATATGTCAATGATGTCATGATCCGCAATGAAAGGCGACAGTGATTTATTATATGCTCGTACAGATGAAGCGTCGCTTGCTAGAAATAAATCGAGCCGTGTGTGAGAGACGTGATCTTGACATACAGCGTGGTGTGTAGGCTCTGACGGAACGAGATGAAGTGAGTGCGCGTTAATGAGGTCATGTATGTGTCGAGAAGCAGCATCATCAGCACTCATATTAGAATTAAAATCTTCAGTGACGATAACATTTGTTGTAAGGTAGTTTTTTTGTGCCCTCGTGGCTGGCTACTCCTACAATACTTTCTCGAAGTCTTACCGAGTCACCCGTCGCCCGTCGCTCACTCCCGTTGAAAGTTGGAAAAACTCCTACCTGTATTGAAGGTCTCGATGATGGCCGGCTCCTCCTCGTCCGGGAAGCTAATAAGGGGAATGAGTAGCGTGCAAGCCAGAAAAAAAAAACGAAGCGTGGCAATGGTTTGCGGGACAATGAGATAATTTAATATAACTCTACTCTGTGCAGATCTTCTACAAAAATTATTAAAAACGTGTCGCGGCGCGCGATCGTAAACCCGGCTACGAATGTCGAGAGGGCGATTCGCGACGAACTCCAGGAAGGCGAGTCTCCCAGTCTCGGCGTCGGCGGCAAGGCTCCATCAGGTCTCGAACTACAAAATCACATCCACACACGTCTTGGAAGAAAAATCTCAATATTTAAATCAAAGCGATCTCACATACCGTAAAAACAATCTCGGCTCCTCGTTCCAAGTTCAAATATTTACTCTGATTTCCCTTACCGGCGTTCTCGGCGAGACGAAGCGGGAGAGTGAGTGCTCTTCGAATTTCGGCGCTACAGTTGACGCCGCTCGCTGTTAGTGACGGTCATTGCGTGGGCTGATACGACAGGCGGACGCTTAACGATCGTAGGCGTCGCGAGTGAGGAGGTATGACGGTTGTAGCGGGCCTTTCAAAAAGGAGCTCTCTTCGCGGTGGACCAAGCCGCGGTCCCCTCGCCTCGTCTCGACTCACTCGGCGCTTCCTCCGACCCACTCGGCTTCACACCTCAGGATACCTGCCTCTGCGTGCTCGTTGTTGGCCTCTATGCCAATGATGCCTCATCTTCTTCTCACCCCTTCGCTCGCTTCTCTTTTCACGTTTCATACTCTCACTCACAGATGTATACTTAGTTTTTCTAGCTTCGCCTTGCCGGATCCTCTCGCTTCAATACTTAGTCGTAATTACTCTCTTATATTGTATAAGAACGCTTATAAATGATTCCAAATAAGAGGGAGTTACTCCCTTGTTCGAGCTCGAGTCGATGCGGTCGTGGGTGCTGGAACCCGCTATGAGTGGGAGCTGGAGAAATGCGAAAAGATGGCCCGCGATACTGTGCGAGGTACGCCCGTGATAAGCACCTCGCAAGCATCTGCCTTTTCAGCCGCTGTGGTTTGGGAGATGCGCGACTTGGCATTTTCTAATGCCTGTGCACGCGGTGTAAGAGTCGACGCAGCCACGCGCGTCTCATTCAAGACGGCTCTGAGTTGCGTATTTAGCTCAGTCATGCCACGTTGGAGGTTCTCTATGTCGCGCTGAATGTTCGAGAACGCCGGCGGCACATCTCATGTTAGACGCAGGAGCCTCAGAGAAAAATGCATTTTCTGCGACTGGCCGGTAAGTGTGGCATGAGCCAATGGCACACTGTAGCAGCGCACACGTCTGGATGAGACCAGGATTTCCGGAGTGCAGTAGTTTACCGCACTTGATGCACGGATGGACTGCACGATCATGCCTTGACATAGGGTCCACACAGATTGGACACTTGGCAAACGGTCTACTCATGCCGATACACTCAACATGGTGTAAAGTTCCCCAAAATGGAGTGGGTGGTGATCTCTCTGCTTCTTGGAACTAACTACTTTGGAGGAGGAGGATCGGCAAGGAAGAAATTCGCAACTTGCAAAAATTTGTAGTAGTGCGATCTATGCTGCAGAAGACTAATAGTGGGTAGTGCAGAAGACTAATTAAGAGTTGCCACTCTAAGATAACACGGCTTTTATAATCTCCTTTTCTATTATGTTTCTCATATTGTTTCATAGTATCATATTAATTGTACATTCATTATAAATTGACTTCATGTCGCCCCCCAAATAAAATTAGAAATTTTACTTAACGCAGTAACTACAAGATTTTAATACATAAGTATCTGATAATATATGTCTGCATCTTTTTAATTGTATGAAGGTGACGGATGTCACAAAACATTGCTAACACTAATAATGAAGGTTAAAAAATTAAATGTCTTGTCTGTTGGATTCTATTCCTATTGCTTATTAATTAATGAAATTCATTTAAACAAAAATTTTTTAAATTTAAATTGGTATCAGTTTTAATGCTTGAAGTTAAAACTGATATACAACTCGCATTAACGATTCTTACACAAAACAATATTGATGCACAACAAAATAATTATTAAACTTTTAGCTGTAAATAAAAACTTGTAAAAATATGAAAATTTTTACAAATCTGAGTTTAAAATCGATCATTGCAAACTAATGAATTCGAATGTCAATAGGGTAAAGTACGAAAAGTGCCACTTTTTGATATTAAGCGCTTACATAGACATAATTAAGTATAGAAAAGTTGGTACTGTAAAAAGTGTTCCAGTATTGAGTACTTTACTTTACTCATGTTGGCGAACTGTTTTATTACAGTAATGTATAAACCTACATGTGTGAGATAATGAAAAACGGACCATAACAGGCAAAACAGAAATATTCATATGTTGAAAAGGATTTTGAAACAAATAGTTAAAATTAATAATGAAAGTATGCATTTTGGCTATTAGAATGCGTGCAAGCCATCGTCAGTACGATACAGGCCTTCCTTCTCGTAGACGCGTATGTGATAAGTTCGAATAGGTAGCTCTACATATAGATAAATCTAATAAATGTACTAGTTGATGATAAAAGCTATCATCCATCTAGCGGAGGAACAAAGATTAACATTTTGTGTGAAGAATTCTCGGTTTCCAAATTCTCAAGATTGGAGAACTAAGAAAGTTCTAAAAGCAAGAATTCGTCACGATGATGGGCATGTTAGTGATTCAATACCAAAGTTTAATATAGAACACTCGTAGACGAAGTTTTACAAAGTTGAGTTATCATTGCGAATATTTATTACCCTTTTTCTTTCGGGTTTTTCATTTAAAATTTTGTAAAATGAGTATGTTATTAGAAAAATGTAAGAAAAAATCACAATAGTCTATTTAGTTCTATAAAAATCAACAGGTATCATTTCTGAATTTTTTTCAGGTTTTCTAATCAGTAAAAAAAAAGTCGTGACTAAAAAGATTAGTTTTTTTTTCAATCTGTATAGCTGTATGTACCAGCGAGAAACATTCCAGCGACGCATTGAGCCCTTATCGTATGCTGATCCCGCACTTCTTAGGCCGGTCCGTCAGAACAGAGTGCGTTCGCAAAGTCAAGTGTACTGCAATTTTCTTTTAAAACGTGTTCAAACTGAGTGGAAGTAATACATATCTATATATATATAATAAATAAGAAGTCGTGAGAAGCATCCGACTTTCCAATTCGCACGCGGGGTACATCTTCTGTAGCGTAACGCATACTTTAAGGGCAATAAGTCCAATAATTCGAAAATAGAGCGTTGCCTAGCTAGCTATCCAACATGCTGAGGCTACTGTTCTGGCCAATTAAGTACAATTAACACGCAGGGAGGAAGTGTCGGCTATGCGTTTGTTGTGCGTCGGCCCACCGGCTCAGTACGCTCGTGCCCTTAACACTTTACTGTCATTCGAACTCAAAGTTTTTTTTTTGCACTACTTCCCCCTTTTTTTCAGAGTGTTAATCCGTCGCCGCGTGTTTTTTAAGAGTTCCTGCCTTTTTTGGGTGTACGTTGACAAGTCTTCCTGCTTTTTGTGAGCGGACGCCGGGCTTGCCTGCACTGCCCAACTGAGAGGATTCGTCGGCGGACAAGTTCGTACGAACAGCACCGTTCCAATGTAAGTTCCATTTTATACATTTATTTATTTATTTATTGAAAACAGATAATTCTCCGGAACGTAGATTTATAGAAGGTAAATGATACTACCTACACATAGACTAGTATGTAAAAAAAAATTATAACTAAACTTAAAACTAAAACTTAAAACTAATCCCAACATATAACATATTCATATGTAGGATTTACAACTTTAACATTCAATAGCTTGCTCTTTTGGAAAGGTGTTATAAAATTCTATCGCTTCTATATAACTGTCTTTATAGATTTATTCATTTTTGATAGTAGTATGTTCTTGTTTCTGGTATTTTGACATAATTATCCTTCAGTTCTTCATAATGATACATAGCAGACTCGAGTCAATATAGTATAATATATAGTTAATATTTAACTAATTTCATTTGTAATTTTTATGATCTTTATTTCGTATTATTTACCTTATACTCATTATGCTTATTCCATTTCATATTATAGTCTATAACTATTCCTAAGTACTCATAATACTCTTCTCTTTTAATTTTTTGACCATGAATTTCTAAATTTATTTCAGCAGCTACACTATCGCTGTAGTTTGAATACCATGAACACCTTTTTGTATTCTAGGAAAGTTTATTAAATATTAGCCAATTCGTCCTACCTTATCTAACTAGACATTCATCGTATTAATATTTTATATGAATTGTCTATATTTAATAAATTTTAATTATTTTATAACAATTTCATAATAAAACTAAAATTTAATCCAAATTTAACTGTATTTGTAGATTTAAATCAAATTAACACAATATCCTATGAAATTATTTGGATAATTTAACCTTAAATTTATCTAAAACTGATTTATATAAATTTTATCTATATTTTATAAATTTTAATTATTATTACTAAAATTAACAACAATCGATTAAATAAAATGTAACTCAACCTCTAAATTTTAGATAAATTAATTTTAACAATCATTTAAATAATATTAATATAATAAAAATAAAAATTTTAAATCAAAAATCGCGTTCGTTCGACATTCAAACCTTAATAATTCGCTTTAATTTGTTCAATAATTATATATAGAACATATCCATATACATCTATATATTGCCAACGGCTAAGTCTCATCATCCAAAATGAGGACAGTGTCATTAGCATAAGAGCAAATAGAATCTCTTTAGCATATTCAACAATAAATTTTTCATATATAATATAGAAAATAACGGTCCCAGTATTATTCCTATTTTATTATACCTGTTTTTTTTTTTTTATAAACTGCTAAAGATTTTTTTATCGGTCTTACAGTCTAATCAATATTAATGGGCAATCAGATTGCCTTTGTTTATAATCA
>UELV01007236.1:0-11109 GCA_900490015.1 Megastigmus stigmatizans | reverse complement strand
ATTATAATTATATATTAAATTTATAATTATAATAATAACATATTCTTATTATAATCGATAATGGAAGAAGGTTTTATTTTATCCTCTTTTGCAAGATAGTCTTTTTTGCCAGTTTTTACAATCTCTAATTCATGCACTGATGTTATCATGTATACCGCCCAGAACATGTTGCGAAAATAAATAATGGGATTCCCACTCAAAAAAATCAAGTTGACCCCAATATGGTCAGTGTCCCCACTTTGGGCAGAAAACTAATTGTATAGTTTTTCACCCCCCTTAAATTCATCGAACACGTATTTCGCCGATTTTCAATCCGCGCCGCGGTTTCTGAGATATTCAGGTGGAAAGTTTTCAACAAAAAAAGCACCCGGTATAGTATCCGCCATATTACTTCCGCCATTTTGAATTTTCATTTTGATGACAGAATCGAGTTCAGAGACCTAAATAACCCTCAAAGACCCACTCAGGTGTGCTTAATTAATGAAAAAACATATGACGCCTACAGGCGTCATCCCGGCCCTCTAAAGGTTAATTACCACGAAATGAGAATAAAATTCCAAGGAAAGAGGACTAACTTCCATGAAGCAAGCCTTTTCTGCTTGCTTTATGGAAATTAGTCCTCTTTTATAGCATCATACTACTAGCTTTTATAGCATCATAACTGCTTTTATAGCATCATACTATAAAAGCAGTAGAAGAAACGAAGAAAAGCACCATTAGCTCCGAGACAATGTAGAGGAGATAGCAGAATATATACATTTAATATCACATATCTTTTCTCTTTTCTGTCATCGTCTCTCCTCTCTCTTCACTAACATGCGAATTGGAGAAATCGACCCATTGCGCGACGGCCGATCTATCGCTTAAAGGAAACCCTGTCAGCTGGAGTACTCGGTTGAGCCATTGCGTGCTCCCGGAAGTACAGATTGGTACGGGCTAGTACTAAAACCGCTAACACAAACTAAACGACTAACAGCATTTTCTTCCTCTTCAGATAGCATGCCAATGAGTGCATGTTATTTGCGAAGAGGAAGAAAGTAAATATTGTTACCTGAGCCTGCGAGAACACAACAAATCAATATGCATTTGTTGCGGGGCAGCGAGCGCAGGTAAACAATAACAAAGCGCTGAGAGCTAATATAGCAGTCATTGCGTATTACTATATTCGGCTCCGCGCGGGGTTTTTATAAACACACTTGTCTGACATTTAGATGTGACGACCAATGCGTGTTGTTATGTCGGAATGAACGACAAGTATTTGAGTGGGTAAAGAGAACGCCTAATTCGAATCCAAAGTAACCCGTGATTGCACACGTAAAGTGTGCACGTCACAATACTTACCTAAATCATTTTTTTATTTTACTCCTTTTAAAAGTAAATATATCTGAAGGGCAATTATATCAGATAGATTGTGAAGTATACGTATACTTATAAAATAATATATAAAATTATTGTAATTATATAGTTTTAAACTTTTTGAATTAGATATTTACATGTTTATTGTTGGAACACATATACATTTGATATGACTTAGTTACAGTCCAGTCCAGCATGTGCAGGCAAAGATGAGACATAACTTTCTTGCCTGGAAAAAGAAATCACACAAAACAACACTTTTTTCATATAACATTAGTCACATGTAAAGCAGAAATACTTATCTGATCTCATTGAATTTCTTCATTGAAAATTCTTTTATTTTGAATACTTTACATTCATCACAGCACTTATTACATCTGACTTTCCTTCTATAGCAGTCAGCAGACTGTAAACAACTTGAATCAAAATCATATGGTTGCATGCAACGCAGTATGTATTCGCTCCAGCTGCCACCTTGCCCCATCGATAAAGCAGACAACATGTATTATAATCGACAGAGTAGCGATGCGCGGTCTTTTGTAAATTGAATACATAATACGTTTATATAATGATCGCAAACTAGTAAATGATTGTTATTTTAAATTATTTTTTCTATAAGTGCTTAGTTATAATTTTTAAAATGACAACCTTATTAAATAAAGATGCTAAATAGCGGAAATTGTATTTGATGAACATTATATTTTCTTACAGCATTTATGATTCGGAATAGATACCTGGAAAGGTCTTTCGTTTACAGAATGAGTATTAGTATCTCAATGTATAAAAATATTTTATTGTGCACAGAAAATACGATATTGTGACTTATATAACTAGAATAATAGAAAAAATCATTATTTCGTGATTTTTAATTTTTGCGATTTTATTCCTTAAATACTTGTAACTTCTTTATTTTTTGGATTTTCTGCTTGAAAATTTGTTTTTAGGTTCGCAATAATGTGTACTTTAAGAGTATATGAAAAAAAAATCAATTTTTTTTGTCATTTTTAGGGATAATACTCCCTTAAGTTATGTTTTGTATTAAAATATAGCATAAATTATGAAAAAACGAATCAGGGACTACTTTACATACGCGTAGCGTAGTAATATAGGGGATTAAAGGTGTGCGGCGGTCGCCGGCGGAGTACTCGTGCAGTTGCGCGCCGTCTCGTGGGGAAGCAGAGTCGCGCATCTGCCACCAGGCGGCGACGAACAGCTTTTGGCGAACACTTGCCTAAACATTGGTCACCGAGGATATAAGTAGGAACGTGAAACCCCCTGTCGAGTAAACAGTTTTCGAGTAAAAATTTTTTACGCTATATTTTGAATGTTCCTTGGAAAATATTCTAAATGACTGTTTCGTTTTGAAAATATTATTTTATTTGTGGACATTTTTAAAAAATGCCTATAAGAAATTTGTCAAACTTAATTCGTTCACAATCTTTTCAGTGGTTGTGTGATAGAGTAAATAACACCTAGGAACAAGTCAGCATTTGAAATAAATAATATTATTTTAGAAAAGTTAGAAGGAGAATTTAAATAATATAGATCTATTATCACAGTTTTAAACACTGATGGTACAGTGCATTATCCACCAGAATTTTTAAATTCTCTTGATTCAGCAGGTTTTCCTTCGCACCGACTTTGCCTAAAAATAGGAGCTCCTATTATTTTATTAAGAAATCTTGCCCCCTAATTTATGCAATTGTACCAGGTTACTAATCAAAATTATACGAAATAATATTATAGAAACTATTATTCTCACAGGTCCTTCAAAGGATGAAGTAGCACTAATTCCTCGCAACCCTATGATCCCTACTGACTTACCCTTCAAATTCAAAAGACTGTCATTTTACTGTCAAACCTTTCGCTATTACAATTACAAAGTCAGACAATTAAAGGGTCAAGCGTTTAAATACGTAGTAATTGATTTACGATCAGATCGTTTTTTCCCTGGTCAATTACATGTGGGTCTTTCAAGGACTGGTGACTCTGAAAACGCAATAAAGAATGTCATATACTCAGACATTTCATAGATCTATCATTTTTTAAGAAAATCATTTTTAAACAATTGTTATATTACAACTATGCGTTACAGCGTGGGCGAAGCCGCGACGGGGGATGCTAATAATTTTATAATTTGATTGAATTGTTGAAAATGTAGTTAAGTTAACTGTATCCATGGCTAAAAAATTTTATCGTTGTAATTAATCGATAATAATTTCGCGGTTCAAAATTTTAATGTTTATTTTCGTATTTTTTAAGCCATACGAAAATTAAAATTTTTAACAGTTCGAAGCAAGAATTTTTGATGGTGCATTAAAATATTCTCTTGAAATTTTGCCAGGTGATTAGTAATTTATAGAAGTGCACCTGTATTTGGGATTTGCATAATTGTATTTATTAGATATCAAGTATTTATTTAGCTACATCAAATTATTGAGGATCCGATCTGTAGAACAGTTTAGTGGTAACGGTAGTATTTTGACTTTTACTTAAACCAATGTTTGTACGATTGTCAGGCTGTATCCAATGTTTGAGTGAATCTAATAGGATCTTCTGCACTTCAAAACTCAAAAAAAAATTTTATATTGTTATCGTAGAACAATTGTAACGTGCTATTACTGTTGGATTTCCAGAGACCCAGAGTCCAACGGTGGATCCAACTTTCGAGTGGAAAATTCATCCGGTGTATCTGTGTTTATTTATTTATTTATTATATAAAAATTTAGTATTAATTTATTTGTATATATAATGTCGTGCTGTTATTTTTAAATTTTATATTGTACTAACGTCGAGTGATAGACTCTCCAGTGGTATTTTTTCTTCATCTGTTTCGAGCTATTACTGCCCTGATAGAAATAAAACTCGGTTAATGGACAGTTTTTGAGTATTCTTGTTATAAATGGCGAGTTTGCATGTAGTTCGCTACCGAAAACCATGACAAAAGTGAAACGCTGTAACAGTCCAGTTTCTCAGCATTTCGTTAATAAATGGGCATTTTTTCGGTAGACTTACATGAAACAAAATGCTCTTATTAAAAGCTAAGTTTCACGGAAAGTTACGCTTAGAAATATAATCTTTGTTTAAAAAAGAATTAAAGAAATATTTATTCTCTATTCTACATGATATGTTGTTAAAAGAATGTTTATTATGATGTCGTGCTGTGGATTCATATACTATAGCGAATGAGGTAGGGTCTATAGAGAAGATTATAACTTTAGTTGCTAGTGAGTCTCTGTGAAATGACAACAAACCAAGAGACTAAATATCGCCCAGCTGCTACTGTAACCTGGAAGACAAAGATGATGAGCAAGACTATAAAAATATCACTATTATAAGTACCACCCTCGCACCGACGACGGGTTACTCTCTGTCGGGCATCCAAGCTGTAAAGACGTGTGCCAATAAAAAGAATCTTAAACTACTTACCTTATTTATTTCGTTGTGTGTATGTTTGAGTGTGTTCCATCACCTGCGATCGGGCTCTCTCACGACCACTAACATAACTCGCGCTTAATGTTTCCATGCGGGCCATTAATTAATCTCTAACAAATACTTAAATATCAAAAATATATTATGTGCCTTTCTTTTATTAATAATCTTTCTCACAAACTATTAATATCATTTAAAAGAATATAATTACGACGCATTCTAATTTTTGAGGTTAGAAAATAATATCAAAACAGAATTTAGTTTAAAACAAATCCTTATAGAAATTCTAAAAAAATTATACAGTAAATGACTTATTTAAGAATTTATTCAAACGAACATACGTAATTCTTTCATTAATTTGACTTAAAATATTAATTTATATAATAATATTTTAAACTTTGACGCCATTCAAAACTTACGTCCTCCCATAACCAATGAAATCATGTCTTTAAGTGCTTCACCATATCCCGCCATCGCTTATTAAGAGTGGAAAATTATAACAAGCAATAGTAAGAAAGCGAAGTTATGTATATATTCATGAAATGCTATTAATAGCAGATAAGCTGCTGTTAAACTTGTAACGTGACGAATTTTCGTACGTATACCGTACGAACTTAAATTAAAAAATGTCTTAAAAGGCAATACAAGCATCCAGAAGGGATGTCCCTCCACCTCTCCTCTAGGGCCATTTTATAATTAAGCGTTTATTTATTGTTTTTACTTTTCTTTTATGCCTACGCAAATACGCGACGACGAGCGCCGGAACCTTCTTTCAGGGTCAAGAGACACCAACAGCAGATCCCGCTGCAATCTCCAGGATGCGCCGCTCTGTTGCTCAGAACATCTACAAATGTTGCAGATGCCTAAGTTACGCATTCATAATTCTTTTATGCCTCCATGTCATTTTAATTTTCCCATTTTAATTATTCAAAAACACTCATTTTTTATGCCTTAAAGGCTTAGAATCCATTTTCCTGAAGTTTATGCAAGAGAGCATTATAGGCTTTTTAATGCCTCGCTCTTCTTGTCTATGAATTTTTATTCGTATATTTGCGGAAAATTCCATTGAATATTGCCTTCTGGCTCATAGTAGTCTCAGTATTGCTCGTTTCAAATTGGAATATTTGAAAATCCAAATTATCATGGAAAATTGCACCACGAGATACTTTTAGTGCCTGAGCTTACAGCAGCAAGGGAAAATAATTAATTCAATTTATAATTTTTTGTGCCTACGTTGCGGGTTTAACTCCGCGCTAGAATGCCTTCGTCCTAGCGCGTCTGCAGTTCTTTTCATATAAATTCATTTCTCGCGCACGTGTCCGTACGCTTGAGATTTGAAGTGGAGCAACGCTAAATTTGGTGAGCCATGCGACTCAAATATAGTGTAAAGCGGCTTGCGTGCATCTTTAAGGCGAATAATTAATTGCTTATTTTATTTAGAATAAATTTATGGTAGAGTCACTTAAATAATTAGCGTGCCTGCGACAGGCTTTTGATATTGCGCTAGACTCACTGGTTATATATTATTTGCATCAAAGAAAATAGTATGCCTCCCAGAGGTTTTTTGTAATTATTGATTGTCTGCCTATTGAAGGACTTATCTGGTTATTTTACTACTTGAATTTTACCAGTGTGGACTCATTTATTTTTATTGTTTAATATATTTGCATGTGTGTACGTGTCTATCCACAACCCAAAACTCAGCTAGAAACTCGAATGTCTCTGGCCGTTCGATCTCACGACTCTGCCTCTGGCTAGTCGCGCATTCAAGCACTTTGTCTTCTGCATCGTGCAATAATTCGAAAGATTAAAATTGAAAAATAATCGAGTGGCACTGCTCGAGTTAAAAATAATCATGCTAGATAGATTTAAAAATACAGTGCCTGACGCCCTGATTTACTCTGCCTATGCAGATAAATATTAAAATCGTGATTGACGTAATTTATAAAAATTTGGAAGGGCAATTAGCCGTCATTTGCCTTCTACTTATAAACCCGGGGAGGCTACCGAGTCGATCCCACACTCAGTTAGATTCCCCCGTTATAAAATGTTGATTAAATTGTAAAAAAAACCTTCCATCATTGTATGGGAGTTTTAGAGTATTTTCGCTGGGATGCCTATAAATAACTGTTCATCTCCATTTTTAACGGAGATTATTCTACCGGGGTGTCAATTCCTGTGATTCGTACACCGCATCGGATTCGCAGGATGGACGAATAGGAACTCCAGGAGAGGCGCTGCGAGGAAAACATCGGCAGCCGCTCCAGCGGTGGGGGAAAGTGGAGATAGGGAATAGAATATGAGCGAGGAGCTAGCGATAAAGGAATCTCGGTGTTGCAGCATTATCAATTCATTTTTCGATCGCGTTACCTTAGAGACCCAAGCTGTTCACCATTGAAAACAATAAATTAAATCTTTTAAACATACAATCTTTGACTGTGACTTTACTTATAACAGCCCACTCTATAAATAACATGTGGTGCTTAAACCCGGGGCTTAAGTTACCGGACTGCAAAGGGATCAAGTGAAAGGTCAGTGCAGTGCAGTATTGTCTAAAACTGTTAATGAGCTGGGTACACTGATTTCAAGACATTATGGCCCCGGGTAAGAGGTAGGCGAAATCAACAACATACGAGGAAGTCGATCAACCAGTACGGAAAAAGGGCCGCGCCTCATTTTCCAACGACGCATTAGAGTTTCCTTATTTTATAGAGGCTTTTAATATCTGTAAGGATAGATGCGCGTACGAGAATTGGGAACTAGCGGTATTTTTCTGCGATGCGCTAAAGGGGGAAGCCCGCGATCTGGTGAAGACCGTAGCGGCTACGCGACTAAACGCGACTATAATGATGGACACGCTGGAAAAGAGATACAGCAATAAAAGTGCTATAGTGGCGAAATTAAGGCGCTGCCCGAAGTACATACGTCGATCGAACAATTAACGAATTTCACCACTACTTTACGCAATGCGGCGACAGCGTGCAGATCTCTTGGCATGATGGGAATCTGTACAACTCGGATCTGATAGCTAGCACCGGGGGTAAGATGCCGTCTGCCCTTAAGTACGCATACAGTAGGTACGCCTCTGAAGTCAATGACGATCGTTCGGAACTAAAAAAATAGCGAAGTTTCAATATAAGGAGGCAGAAATGGCGCCTGGCACGAGTATATACGATAACAGCTCGCATCCTTCGACATCACGCGTTAAAAAATTGCGATGTGAAGAACATGCGCGTACAGGACTCCGCAGGGACATCGTAGCCCACACATCTGTTCGAAAGTCGGATGATAGTTCCCAGCGACGTTCATACGACAAAAGGGAAGGTGCATCCTTTGTAATCGGGAAAACCATACTCTGCCAAAATGTAGAAGCTTTCTACGTGAGACAGTGGTGAGTCGTTAGTATTTGGTGAAAGAGTTTGTCCTATGTTTTGGTTGTCTTGGGCAGGGGCACAGGAGAAGCGATTGTAGAGAGAGAACTCGCTGCTCGTCCTGTCGGAAACGCCACCACGTCAGCCTACTATATACCGAACGCAGGGAGCAAAATTCTCAAGAACGTGAAAACCGCGAATAGCGGAATAGCGGCGCGAACCAAGCCCTTAAAACTATGAAACGATACGAACTACTGGAGATAATAGCGCATCACTAACGGTAGGAACGACATTGCTCAAAATAACACCGATAAGAGTCGTTGGTCCAGTTAATCACATAGACTTATAATCTCTTTTCGACGAAGGGTCGACCGTTATCTTAATAGATTAGTGCGAAACACGACAGATCGGGGTAAGCGGATCTCGATTCAGCCTGGCAGTAAGCGGAATAAATAGCTGCGAAACTGTTGTGTCCAGGAGCGAGAAGATACAATTCAAAATTCACAAGCGAAGCGGCTAATACTGTATTAAGAACGCGCTCACTATCAAAGAACTTCATCTATCTTCCATATTAATCTCGGATACACTTGCAAAACTTTTGTTGGACTAAGGAGCAACAGACGTAAAACTTTATCTGAACCTATTAACGCCCAAGTGGACACTTTATTCACCAGTTTTTCAGAGCTCTCTAGTTGGGGTAAATTTAGGCCTAAAAAATTTTTGAGCACATGAAATTTATAGATTTTTCATCCATCTTTCGCATGGTGACATTCAAAATATAAAAAAATAATTTTTTATTAATCAAAAATGGAGTTTAAGTGTAAAAAACACTGAAAAAAAAAATTTTTTTTTGATTAGATTTTTTACCAACTTTCCGTTATGCAATCATCTTGAAACCAATTTAGATGGTGGAGAGAATATCTGAACTTTGAGAAAACGTGTTCAAAAAGTCAATTTTATTACCTACATGATTCAAAATGGTGTCCAAAGTGAAAATTGTTACTAAATATCTTTAGGACGCTTTAACTAATAAACTTTTTGAAAAAAATTCTAATAACAAAAAGTGCTTAGAATTCATCAAAGAACACAATAGAATTTTTTCAGAATTTTTCTTGAATTTTATTTAATTTATAAAAAAACTCGAGTAAAGATTTTTTCAAAATTATCTCCAAAAACTCTGACAAAATTCTATTGTGTTCTTTGATGAATTCTAAGCACTTCTTATTAATGGAAATTTTTTCTGATATTCGATAGTTTTCGAGTAATATTAGATTTTTTTATCTACGATTTTTCCTCTAAAAATCAAATTCTTACTCAATAAAATATAAATATTAGTATGAAATATCTGAGATTAATACGATTCCTGACTATAATTTATATTTTGTTCGTAATAACAGTTTGAATAAAAACGCAATGAACCAAAAACAGCTGAATGTGCAATATTAATAGTTTCAAAAAATGGTCAAATACCAACATTATTTGATTTACGCGTATATCCTAGGCAAATACCTGGTATTAATAAGTCATATATATATTTAAACAAATTATCCTACCATCTTCCTATTTCCAATTATTTTTCCGTAAAGAGATTTAGGTTGTAGTCAAGATTTAAAACAAAACCATAATAGTCAAAAGAAATTAACAGCTTTACAATATTATCGACCTAAAAAGGTGCACTCAACCCTATTTTATGTTGCGGACGTTTGTCACACCAACACGTAATTCACCAATAAGTACTACACTGAAAAAAAAACATCGGTTACGATAACCTAAGAACCAAGTGGATTCAACTGAAGTTAGTTCGGTAGTTTCGATTCAGTTGCGCCAACTTGTGGGCTCAAGTAAACGCAACTGACAATTCTTGGGTAATGTGACTTCAGTAACACACACTTGAGTAGTCAAGTAATTGTGAGTAGTCATGTGTTAGCGCTTTGCTATGCATTACAATAAATAATATATGAAATAAATGTTATGTAAATAATAAAAAAATTACAATATGAAAATTAAAAAAAACTTTTTTCAGTGCTACTTAGACATTTAGAGAGAAATTCATGTTTTAAAATACTAAGTATATATACATATTTCGCAAAAACCCAGTCGTTGTGAACAATCTTTTAAGAATCACAGAATCACGCACATACACACATGTATATATAATTTTCATTTTTATATTTCACTATCGTAAAATAAATCTTTAATATATCCGTTTTATAATTTATACAAAAAAATAAGTCAATGCAGAACTCAAAAATTTTCGAATTATCTCTATATTTTTTAATCTTAATCCTTTAATTTTATTACACCAATTATTAACACTGGGAGGTATTAAAGATATAAAAAACTTTGTTTAGAAATGTTAAGATTTTATTCAATTACAAATAATTAATATTAAATTTTGTATCTAGTTGTTTCAAATAAATAATTGTCATTTTTTGTGAATGCACAAGGGTGAAAATGTGGAACCTCTTCGACTTCCTTCGATCTCGAAAAAAGAGACAAATAACAGAACAACTAAAATTACTTACAAACTGCTAAGATTGTTGCTAAGGTAAAAATAATATTTGACTACTTCTAAAATGATTTCACAACTTTCGTTAGCCAAATTTTGTAATAAAAAATTGGAAACTGATAAGAAATTGTTTATCTAATTAGCATTACTGGGACAAATAGAAGCTTTGACAATCATTTCTATTTATTTTATTACTTTTTTAAAGTCAAATTTAGATAATATAAAAAATGTAATAAAGATTTAATTATTTAGTTAAAAATATGAATTTGACGTTATGCTGCAAAAAAAAATTAATATTTTACTTTTTACATTATCAAAAAGAGATTACATAGATACAGTAAATAAAGAGATTTTATTTTTTGCTGGGGAAGAAACATCATACTTGCCACAAGTTTTACCTTTTTAGAGGTAATTTTTATATATGTATATATATATATATAC
>UELV01007175.1:3386-14011 GCA_900490015.1 Megastigmus stigmatizans | reverse complement strand
TATATATATATATATATATATTTATATGGAAATATCTTAGCCGTGCAGGTGTAATCCTTCATTTTATCAGGTGCATTTTTAATAGGTATAATATAAACAAAAGCTAATATTAATTTATCGTAAATCCAATCTAGTTTTGGAAATGGATTTTTTTTCTGGCAGTAACGTTGATGACAGGGTTTGGTATGGAGTTTTGAATGAAATTCGAGATGAAAATTCGCATAAGATATCCATGAGAGCGTACGCGATCATTACTCAAGTATATACATAATAGAAGAGAAACGGAAGATAAGGAAATGAATTCCACGTGAATTGAGTAAACATAATATTTTGAACAAAGAGACTTGTTGTATAAAGTTAAAAAAAAAGGAAATCCTATGGGAAATCGTTGCATGTGAGAAATCCGCAATCTGTGCGAGCAAAGTCAATCAAATCGTTTTCAATATCCTTCCGAACAAAAAAACTTAACCCCTATAAAATCCCATTAGAATTATCCATAACCCTTCTATCTCTGCGCACAATTCGAACAAGATAAAAAACAAAGTCAGCACAATTTTTCCTCGCACTCGTTATATCGGTACTCGCGGTTTAAGTCCCAGCCAGATAAAAGAAAGTTGTCTCTCTCCATTGAATCGAATTAAAAAAAAAAAAAAAAGGAAAAAAGCGCGTCGATCCGCTTGCAAAGCTGCAATTATATAAAAAAGAGCCGCGATCTTGCGTATCGATGCGCATAAGAGCCGGTGCTGCTGCGGCAAAGGCATTCGGGTTGTGGTGTCGTGCGTGTGCCGCGCGCGGAGATCGTTACGCCTATGCGCGCGGCAACTGCTGCTGCTGCTGACTTCGATGGCTATATATATACATATATATACGCGATCGCGCGCGGCTCTGTCGGTCAAGCACCTGTGAGAGTGAAAGTGTCCTCCTCCCCCCCACCACCACTATATATACCAACAGCAGCGGCAGCAATGCCCCCCGGCCATCCTCCGATCGCTCCTCTCCCCGAGCCGCAAGCATTAACCCACCTTCTCTCTTTATCCCCCCCCCCTCTTCCAATCCCTCTTTCTCTCTCTCTTTCTCTCTCTCTCTCTCTCTCTCAGTCCGTTTATCGCGCAGATCGCTAACGCTCGCGCGCACCTGATGCTTTTCTTGCGTGCCCTTCGCTCCGCGTGCATTCTGTACGTATCATCCATTGATGCACTCGCGCTTCCATTGTGCTGGATGTATATATGTACCGTTCTAAAAATAGCTCGGATATATCTCGCGCTGTAAAAGCTATACCGAGGGCCACGAATTTCGTTTATGTATATATATGTATACTGGAGTACAGCTAGCATGTGTATATGTAGTGCGAGAGGTGGGAGGATTGGCTCTAGAGCCTCCGGTGTGAATGACCAGCTTTTCTTTCATCTGCAGCAGCACAGGTCTCTATCTCTCTCTGTCTCGCGGTGGCCGGTGTTCAATGGCGGCGGCGGGGCAGAGAGGCTGTGTGTTGGTGCCACAAGTCGCGCTGCAGCCGATTAGCGTTCTACGGCATAGATGAGCCAACTGTTACGCCGCGCTTACATCGTTCAGATGCGCCGACGATTGTTTTGCAACTGCTTGTGTTCGAGCGCTCGCTCGCCTGCACCTTCCGCTCTCTCTCTCTCTCTCTCTCTCTGCTCATACTTACATGTGTGTGTGTGTAATCATCGTACGGGTTACGCGTTTTCGGCAGGGTGGCAATAAAATTTACGCACTCCTTATTACAATCGAGTTGAGAATTTTTTTCTTCCTTCTTTTTTTTATAGAGCTGCTCTGTTTGTTTTCGGTAACTGTATTTTTGGGTTGTAACTCTTTCTTTATCCGTAGCAGGCACGGAGTTTCAGATTTAGGCGCGCGGAGTCGTTTGTAAACTTTCTTTTAAATGAACGTTTGCAGCATATTTTTTTTTGGCAAAATTGAGAGTCGATGCAATTACGATAAGACTGATTTTGAAATTTATATAATATTTTTGAGGGAATTATAAGTATACATGTAGCTGTCTAATTAATACTAAAAAATATGACTACTACTATTGATGAATTTGGAAAAATCAGTCTGATTTTAATATCTTTTACTAATGATATGTGTATAATTCATGACATTAATCTTTTAACGACTATTTCTCAAAGAGATTATATAGTTTCTATATATAAATTGGATTCATAAGTGCGATTGAATTTTCTATACTAATACAATTTTTAATCTTATTCAAGGCTTGCATTGTACGTTCATTCCTTACAGCATTTGTATCATTAACTCGAGAAGATTAAAAATTAATTAATTCCCTTTTACACCAGATATTTTATTATTGTAAAATCAAATTCTACACAAAGGCATAACCACCTGTAATCCGCAATGGTAAAAGAGATTATATTTTTCTAATTTAATGCAACGTAAACGATGTCCTTATTTTAACTAAATTTGCGTATAAAGAAGAAACCAAACAATGACAAAATTCAATAATGATTATATAGAAAGAAAAATACATTCAAGAGCGAAACTGCACGAGATACAAAATCAAAATCCAGTCCACCAAGTACCGATATATACGCACTGGGCTCTTTGCAAAACGCTCTCGTAAAATGAGGAGCACAGGAGAGGTGCAGATATTATGCTCTTTTTCTCACAATAATAATAAAAATGCGGGGCGAAGGAAAGCTTTCTTTAAGTGACTTTAAAAAAGGCCGGCTGCATTATTACGGAGCATCGAGGAGTTTTATCATCGCTGCACGGTCATTGTTTATCGACTTGTGCACCGCGTGTCGCGCGTATATGCGTGTGCAGTGTGTGTTTCTCCTCCTTCCTCTCTCTCTCTCTCTCTTTCTCTCTCTTTTTCCCCGAGCCAAAAATGACTGCGATACATACTGGGCGAGTGCGCGGTGGTTATATACACTCGCTAACGGCGTTCGATGTGGTATCCGCCTTGGTTATTTATGCCGTGACATAAATCCCGCTCTTCCTGGACGAGAGCGCGCGTATATATACGCACACACTCGCTGCGGAGGTGCGAGGCCAAGAACGAGTCGTTGCCGCTTCGAGGTGAGTTGTGCTTTAGCGACGAGTCTGCGCGGGACAAGAGAGAGAGAGAGAGAGAGAGAGAGAGAGAGAGACTACCTGCCGCGGATGCTTTTGTTCAATGCTTTATTTTTATGCTTTTTATCGTACGATGATTTCGCGATTTGGCTGTACATTTATTTGTTTGGCGTGGGTTGTTGGATATATAGGTGAGCTTGAACGATAGTCGGAAGGTTTTCAACTTCTCAGCGATAAGCATACGTTTCTGTAAGAT
This sequence comes from Megastigmus stigmatizans, assembly GCA_900490015.1. Lineage (NCBI taxonomy): Eukaryota > Metazoa > Arthropoda > Insecta > Hymenoptera > Megastigmidae > Megastigmus > Megastigmus stigmatizans. The sequence continues at coordinate 10,701 of UELV01007175.1, read as the reverse complement.
GTGAAAAATTTTAGTGTAACCGAGAATTTCAAGCGAATCTATAGATTTTTCTACCTAAATGCTATTTTAAATTTAGTCGGTATAAAATAAGTTTACTCCCGACCCCCCTATAATAGCCACTTTCTTTGCCTCATAACAGGGAAAAAAGTGGCTTATTATTCTCTATACTAGGGAGATAAAGAAATATTTATTCCCCGTAGACTCAATTTTTTGTCAACAGGGAATAAACCGTTTTTTTCTCTCCCTAGGGAATAATAAGCCAGTCTCTTTCCCTCATAACGGGGACAGAGAGATTCTTTATTCCCAAGGGAGAGAAAGTGGTATCATTACGAAGAGCATATTGTTTTCGGTCAAAAAAGTGGCCACACAGGGTGATCGGACGTAAAGTACCGTATGTCACATGGGAGCAAAGTATATTATTCCCTGAGGAAATTCCAGCCTTCGCTTCGCTCGGGTTGTAAACTTTTCCCTCGGAGAGTATTATTGCACTTTCTTCCCTTATGACATAATGTACTATTACGAATGGTGTGTTTGTAACATTTGACCGCTTGAGTGCATGGGAAGAAGGTTCACTCTTCTGTTAGTAAGCATATAATATCTTCCATCCACTTAGGCAAAGATATTTAAATTTATTTATACTGATTTTTAATCTTTTTTTGAAGTATATTTATCAAGTTGCACTGTAAGGCATCATTCCAAAATAGAGCAGTAAATACATTTAACTATTCCTGTACACTGTATGAATTTAGCAATTGATGTATCATGATAATATATAAATATCATGTTAATAATAAAAATGCACTTTTAGTATTCATATAATGTGGCTCTCGCGGTTTCTTTTTTGGGGCCACGGTCAGATATATACCTTAGTGCAGATATGCAGATATTCTTAACTTTGAACTCGATAATTGTAGAAAAGCAGTCATTGCCAATGTTAATTGCCATAAACGCCAATGCTATCTCCTGCTCGCTGCGAACATGACTTTTTCTTCTTTGACCATAAATCAATTTTGATACGATGCTTTTCGAGAGAAACGCGCCACACTATACCATTTACTGTTTCCGTATACCGTAACTCTACTGCAATTTTACTTTAATCCCACTCCGAAAGTATATAATAAAATGAGAAAGTATTAGTTAACGATCAAAGTGTCTCGCACAGATGAGCTTATTTAAAATAGAATTGACATGATTGAAAAAGTCAAAATACAGTTAATGACAACACAAAATGTGAGTATTCATGAATGATCCATTATGTTGTGAAAGAAATGTATTGATGTATATCAGAGCGTCAAATTATCAAAAATAATAAATTTATATATTAAAGAAGCACAGAATATACATCGTCACATGTACATCTATTTATTTCTTTACAAAAATTTTGCAGAGAATTTTTGCTTAAATGTAAAATTGTGCTATGAAGGGTGCCAGTTAAAAAAGATTAGCTTAAAATTTAAGCTCGGACGCAGATGCCTGAAATACTCATATTTACTCATATAATACAAGAATCTAATTTAAAATAAATGTATACATCGTTTCCGGAAGGAACATGAAGAAACCAATAATTATATTATTGTTTCGTATAAATGGTATATAAGTAAATCAACGCCGAGTACTGTAAGACAGTATAGTTTTTCAATAAAAACTGCGTCAAAAGGACGCTAGTGACTTCTGACATTTAATTGCATCCATCAATAGGCTTACTCTGTGTTATATATAATATATATATATATATCCCAACTGCAGCAGATTCATCCTGTGCTGATAAATGAAAACGAGTCTTAGGCATTATCGCCTGCGAAAAAATAACAGCCAAGCGAATAAACCTCAATTCTTATACCAATAAAACTCTTTTATAAAGTAATGCTACTGCAGTTCATACGAATATATTAATAATAAATTTAAATTAGAGCCTTAGTGGTTAAGTAACGAATGCAAACCATTAGGAATTGGAAAAAAAGAAAGGAAGAAAGCTCGTGTCTTTAATTTTCGTCGCGGTATATAATCGGAGGCCAACGCAGGCAGCTACCCCGGCGACAGGTTACCTGCACGGGAGTTAGCGCAGAGGAGAAAGAGAGCCGAGGGAGGCTGGAGACGTATCGCTAGTCCGCGCGGCGGCTCTATTTCGAGAGACTCGCGTGCGCGAGAGCGAGAAAAAGCAGACGACACGGCGAGTGTCCCCCATCTGGTAATATACGCGCCGCCGATTCATTATCATAAATTCGCATTAGAAATTTCGTTAATACGGAGACAATATAAACGAGGCTCGCATACCGATGAGTCCGGGAAAGCTTCGACTTTCGAGTACGTTGACCCCTTCATTATACACACACACACATACAGACACACACACAAATACATACATTAGTGCGTTTGTCTGTATAAGTGTGCTCTGTCCTCCTCCTCCCTTGGGGGGGGATCGCCCGTAACACTCGGCGATGGCGAGCGCGTCTCGCGTCCTTTCTATAAAGCGCGAGAGAGCTGCGCGCCAGGAGCCGACGACGATAATCGCGGTGGTATAAAGCCGTGTCGATGCGTCGAGCGCTCGATTTCGGACACTTGGCCGTCGCCGCCGCCGCCGTCGTCGACTCGCACTTACTTAAGCGCGACATGCCCGATGCGGAGAGCCGCACCGAGTGGATTATGTCACAATGAGTAGTGTCTCTTTCTCTCCTACATACACCCCTCCCTCTCCCCCACATAGCAATTGAGCCGCCGACTTGTAACCCTTGCTCTTTACCAACCCGATTTTCAGGTTGCGCGGGCTCTCTGCACTGTCACATACGTAACACGCCTTAAATCCGTCCGGTATTTATAAATAAAACTGACCTTTCCTTTTTTTCTTTACCATCGTCGCGCGGGGACAAATGTGAAATTGCACCGCGGCTTTTCGGATGCAATTTTATATACGAGAAGGATTTTGGATGGCCGTGTATATGCAGTGTTGCGCCTCGAGGAGCGATTAAAGAAAGCTGGCGCGATATTTACTTTCGAAAGCTCGCCGCCCGAGCTCCAGCACACCGAGCGAAAATATATATTTCGAGTTCGCGAAATTACCGGTCAATTACGTGTATATATATGTGTATATGTATATATGAACTCGCGGCAGTGGGCGAATCGCGTGAAACCCGAGTAAAAGCCAATGCATGCATTCAATGCAGTCAATGCGACGAATGTATATATAAAGTCATACCGTCCGCGAATTTATGCGCGCTATAAAAATTTACAATATCGTTCGCCAGCAGGATTGAGGAGGACGCGAGTCGTTAGCGCGCGTAATCGCTTTATTAGCGTGCAGTTATAAAGCGCGCGCCGTAACGCGAATAAGAAAGATGAAAGTTAGTCGGGCGTATCGCTGGTCAATATTTTCAATTCAAATTTATCTCGCGCTTCGAGAATCTTTGTATGCAATACGCGCCGACGTGCTTATATATACAACTATATATATATATATATCATAAACAGAGCTAAGAGCGATTTTCCAATATCACCGAGAATTAGCATATTACGCGAACACATATGAGCCCATGCCATAAGCTTCTATATACAGATCTTTCGTTTTCAAATTCCTGCATTCGGGGGAGCACAAGTCCTGTCTCTATATATAAAGTCGACTGCGGAGTCGCATTTCTTCGGGGCACTTTGTAAGAGGCCGATTTCACCTGCTCTCCGTGAGGCGCAATATTCGACTCTCTTATACCGCGATCTGATCGACGCGACGGCGGCGGCGACGACGACGACGCCGCCGTTGCCGGCGATGTCTCTCTCTTTTTTTTTCTTCTCCATTCCTTTTTTTTTCTTCTCGCTTTACCTCGCGAAGGTGGGAACTTTCTTCGAGGCGCCGCTTGAGTTTCGGCGCGAAATCTCTTGCGAGCTTGACCCGACCGAGAGGAATTGGGCAGGTTATTCGTGTGACGTAGACATATATATACAAACCCGCGAGCGAGATCTTTAACGACATTTGAAAGTTAGAAGGTGTATTAATATGATCGGCGATGCGGTTTTTCGGGTTTTGGATTATGGTTAGGCGAGGGTAGAATACGCGCCGATGGCCGGAAATCGAGTTCACACCGGTACTTTCTGTATAATAAAAAGTCTGGTTAATTTGCCTTGCTCTCCCGCGAGCGTCCCAGCTTTCTTTATTATCGATGCTTTGGCTTACTCGTTTATGTCTCTCGTGAAAATATTAATGTAACGATCCGGATATTTATGACTAGTCATATAATTAAAAATTGTTTTCGTAAATCCCGTGCGCCAGCACCGCGGTATAACAACGTGATTATTAAAAATAATATTTGACAAAAAAAAAAAAAAATTCCGATAACTGAATGCTGCTGTGTCGGCCTTTCTACAGCGTAACATTATACAATTGCATTATTTTTCCATAAAGTGCAAGACTTATAGGTATAGCTCAAAGACTTTTTTTTCACAGTCATTCTTAAAAGGATATATATACATATACATATATACATAGCTAGTCGAAGGAGCCGCGAGATCGAGTTCACGAATAATTCTCACTCGAGCATATATAAATAGGTATAAAGAAGATTCAGCGGCGAGCACATGCGGCTGCCAAAAATAGCATTCGCGGTATACAAAAAAAAAAGAGCGAGAGACAATGCGATCGCGTGGGTGGTAGTGCGCACGCTTTAAAATCATCGAGCGTCGTCGAGGCAGCAGTACATGTATACACACCGCGTGTACTACACCGAACGTATTGCGGATTCATCAGGATTCGCCGAGCGACGAAAGCGTGAGCACAATCGAGTACAGCTGTTCGCGTATACATATTTATATGTACACCCACAAATAGCCATATATACATATATGTGATTATGTACGCATATATGCAGGACAGGAGCCTCGATCCTGTTGAGGTAGGCCACCACACTCGACACTTGACGTGCATAGTGTCGGCTCAACCGGAGCTCCTCGAAAGCTCCCGTTTTGCGCTCTCTGAAGCCTCTCTCTCTCTCTCTCTCTCTCTCTCTCTCTTGCGGCCCATAAGAGAGGCCTCGTTCCGGTCCGAGAGGAAAGCTGCTCTTGCGAATCCGCGCGACACGACTTGGTCGCTCGCCACCGCCGCCGCGTTTTTGGGTGTCGTAATTTGAGCGCGGTGATTTTATAATTTCACCCATGGAGAGCACGGGTACCGCGAGGCGGTGGAAGGAGGATGGTGGGAGCGAAAGAGAGAGAGAGAGAGAGAGAGAGAGAGAGAGAGAGAGAGAGAATGAGAGAAAGAGTGAGGGAGAGAAGGAGAGGGAGACTTTGGACGTCGAGTGAGGAGGTCGACGAACTGCAACGTAAACTGGGTACACAGAAGGCGGTCGAGTGTGTATATACCGCGAGTCAGCCTCATCGATGCTCTCCTGTGTGCTAGTCGCGACGAGCGATTTTCTGAACACTTATTCGCGATCCTGATAAGTATACGGGGGATCGAGATCAGGATACTTCATTGGTTGAGAGATGGGATCTCATCGCTTCTCGCGTACTGTTTTTTTTTTATTGGGAGTTTGGCTTATTGCACTAGATCAGTGTACGTACATATCTATCACCTGAAAAATTCAAGTACACGTGTATGAATCTAATAAAACCAGTTTGATTGCACGTCCGTTTAATTAGATTCTGTCCATTTGCTTCTCTGTGCATCTATGCTGAATATCCAATACGAACATCCAACGTAACGGAGATTAATAAGAAAAATGCTTTGTATATAGTTACCTACAGTCGTTGACGCGAGTGTCGAACTACACAGCGCATGAATTACCTTAGTTTGGCGCATTTAAAATTTCTTTATGAGGACAGGAGTTGATGAGGCGCGCGCGCGGGCGAATTCGTGATTCGACTCTGCGGACGGCAACTCTCTAAAATCACTGATGCGAGCGTGTGCGCGCGCGACGCTTTAGTTTTATTCTGCAGTGCGGTTGTGGTGGTGGTGGTGGTGGTGGTGCAGCAGTTTGCGATAATGCTCGCTGCCGCCGCCACCGCAAAAATTATTTTTAAAGCTTACGGATTAACTTTAATCGCTCGGCGAACAGTCGTGCGCATCCTTATTCATTCTGTCTAATTTTTTTCCACAACTTCTGTCCCATTTTACATTTAGTTTTTGCCAACCACGTATATAGTTATGCTTGTTCCATGGTTTTAAGATAATAGTACCATATCTTAGTAAAATATTAAATAAACTTATTTCATGAAATATTGTTACAGAAATGTTTTTAAATCCAAGTCAGCCTGCAGGCTTGTCTATATATATAACGCTCATCTAACTGATCGCTTTATTAACTAAAGCTGTTTTTGCATAATGAAGCACATTAGTATACCTTGAAGCTCATTTAAATGTATAAGCTATAGTCTTGATGATTACTAATAATCTCAGGCCAAACCGTATTAGATTTCTAACATTATCAATTCAAATAGTCAGCGCGCAGCTGCACCATCGATCGCCGCAGTCACGATATATATAGCGCGGCAGTTTGTCATTGCAGGTTTGTCGGTACAGCGTAGCGAAGGCTGTTACGTTCTATCGGTGGAGTGTATATATTCATAACCACGCTAATTGTCCGGTTCCTGCTGTGACAAACCGAAAATTTCGTATATATATATACATAATGATTTCTCGCTCACGTATTTATCGGGTCGCGCAGCTCGCCGCCTGCACTGCACAGCCTGGCGTATATATATATATATTGGTTAAGTATAACACCTGCACAGCTGCATAAATACGCTGACGCGCTCGCGCTACGGGAGTGCGTCACCTTATAAGCGAGACGAACTGCGAACCGGACTTACGAAATGCACGTACGGTACCTATCGTAAGCCGGGCGCTTACTTGTTCACTTCTCGCTCTTTCTCTCTTTTCTCTTAATTCTCATTTCTCTGCTATACGCCCCGCGCGCCAGAGAGAGAGAGAGAGAGCTTATGTTGGCAGTAAACCCAGAAACGCTCGGCTTTGAGAGGCCTGGGTTGCCCGGTTCTTCTTTCTGCGGAGCAACGAACTCTCTCCGCTACATATACATAATACGAGTGTGTATATATACAGAGGGACTGAGAAGTGGCGAGCCGACGAATGTCACTTACTATAAAGGAGCCCACCGCTGCGGCGCGCGCGCGCGCGAGCCGGCGAGTGAGCGCCGGTACACATCTCGCGGAGCGCTTGCACAACGGCAAGCCCGGATGGCCCGGCCCGGCGCGTTATAACAGCTCGCGCGAGAAAGGAGAAAGGACCGCAGCGGACCACCGCCACCACCGCCACGACGAGAGCACACTCGGCTCGGATTCTTCTGCGAGGCCCCCCCCCCCCCCCCCCCCCCCC
>UELV01007135.1:0-26930 GCA_900490015.1 Megastigmus stigmatizans | reverse complement strand
GGTCTGGGCCTATATACACACTGCATCGTCGGATGCCTGCGCGGGAAGTGCCCACGAGCCGATAATAGCCAAACTTTCGCCAGTTTATTCCGCGGGAGCGCACACAAATCTAAACGCCACTGCGGAACTGCTATAAACCGTTGCTGCTACACGGAGACTCGACTATAGGAAAACTAAATTTATAATTATCGGAATAATGTGTTTTCGACTATAACAATACGTTGGGTTCGTTGTAATTCTCAATGTTGAGGAGGTAGAACTTTATATACAAGCTAAGCTATTTATATAGTTTTAAAGTTCATTGATATTTATCAAACGCGGATCATAATTGTAATGCTCTATCGAATATATTATACTTTTAAATTTTAGCCTTTTCAAATATGCTTTCAATACTAATGAATATTTACATAACAATAATTTATTCCACACTTTATAAATATAAATTTCTAGAATCGTATTCTTATACGTCTACGAGGATATTCCAGTCGTAAAAATGCCCATCGCTTACCATTCATCCGATTCTATTCATTGCAATCGCACGCTAAAAATGCCGTACAATATCTATCGCGCAATCGTCATCAATCGCTCCATACACTCAACCCCAAACCAGCCAACTTTTGACATTCGCCATTCCAAACGATAAAACAGAAGCAAAAAAAAACACACAGAGAAACCTCCAATACCGATTCGTTCTAGCGCGAGAAAAACGCGAAAATACACTTTCCTGCTGTATAGCGTGTGCGCTAAAAAAAAAATATATATATATATATATATAGTCATGCATGCAGCAATTGAGGGACGCGATATATGGATAAAAGGGGTCGTGGTTTATGAAAAATCGCGCAATGAAAAAACGCCGGGCCGCGCTCGCGCTTCCCACTCATCGACAAGAGCTTTTTAAGCGCATAAAAGCAAGCGTTAAAAAAAAATAAAGGGAGAAGCGAGAGATGGACTCGCGTGGGGGGCAGTAAACGGGGCCGCTACTATGAACGGTCTTTCATCGCCGTGCCGATAAAGTTCGGACTCTCTCGTGGGGGTGAAAAAAGCGAGTATGCTACACACACACACACACACACACATATCGCACTCGTGCGTGGATGGGAAATATATCAGCGATATACAGTTTTGTCGATAAAAATCGCTCACTTGGCCTGAAAGCTCCCATTCCCGATTGATAACGCTCAGAGACTTTCTCTCACTCTCTGGTATATAGGGGAAAATGCTCTCTGCTAGCTACTCTAGTCGATTATATTATACGGCGAGCGGCGATCGGTCAACTCTCCATTCCGCGTTATATAGTGGCGAGTTATGAAAAGCGCTCGGCGTCGAACTTCTGCCAGTGCGCAGTCAATGCGGCTCGCATTCACGCGCTTATATTCATTTTCGCGATGAATGCATGCCGGGCCGAGTGGACCGTGAGGATTTTATTTCCTGCTAGAGCTGCGCCTCAGGCTAATGGATGTATAACGCAGATATATAATTTTATTCGTACGCTGTTTGCGATTGCCTGAATGCCGTGGATATTGAAAGTTTGCTGGATTGAAAGTATAGGCTCTATTAACTATTGTGGACAAAAACATTTAATTGAAAATGTGTTTCGTCCATCAATATAATATTCTAAAGATCATAAACTTTTTTATATTTGATTTATATTCGTTTCGCTAACGAAACTTCAAATCGGATACTTATCGTGAATCGTAATACTTCATCGTTCCAGCTTTGCCGTATATAAATATACTAAACAAGGTCAACCAATGTACTACCACACATAAAGAAAAAAGAGCAGCACACAGTTACCTAAAAAATCCATTAGACACATTTTTACTTCACCTCGGCGCCGCTGCCGTTTCTCCTTTTACTTGCACATAAAATTAACTTCTTAGGGTCAAACAAAAAAGGGGGCGGCCAGATACGTGATCTGTCTTCTCTATACGTTTGAAATATAGCGAGCGAGCTACGCGTATGAGCGAAGGAAGGAAAAGAAAAAAAAACACGCACATGCACAGGCGGAGAGTCCTAAAAGAGTCGACCGTGTCGTTATCGATGGTCAATGATGTCCCATTATGCATGCGTCACATGGCAGAATTTAGGACTGATCGATCGCTCCCTCGAGGCTTGCGCGCGCGCGCGTCTATACTCTTGCAAAATAACGCCATCAGGGTCGATAGTGCGCGCGTATCGTTCTCGCACAATGCTCCTCTACTCGCTCTTACGAAAACAAATAAACAAGATGTATCTCGGATTGCGAGGCTCTGCAATGAAATATTTTAGCGAAATTTATGCTGTGATGGCAGTGCTATAGTAGACCGTAAACACACGGATGCTTTTTCCTGCGCGCACTGAAACAAATGCGCAAAAGTCTCATTCGTTGTATATCTTTGAAAATAATTAATTGTGCTTTTATATGATTTTAACAATAATGTTTTATCGATGTAAAAACAGTCGAATAGTTGCCATTGATTAAAAATGGAAATAATCCGTAAAAGAACTAGATAAATTGATATGGGTTTTCTTTTCAGTATAACACAAAGCTCATCACGATTAAATTAATGACCCACTAATGAAACAAAAATTTAATTTAATTTATCGATGTTTGTAGTGCCGTTGGATGTTATCGAATGGTAGAAAAAAGTAAACAAATATATATATATACGGGCAATAGAGTAACGCGCGCATTTATATTCGTTAATGACAAATTAGTAGAATTGGAAATTCACCCTAACTCGGGTATTGAGCAGAATGACGCGTACAGACACTTTTGTAATTGATTGGCCAAAGCGCAATTGATTGCCCCCGGACACATCAGCCAGAGAATCCGTTGGAATTAATTGTTTCCAACTACTGCGCGCCTGACTTATATATCCCCTCTCCGGTTTTAAAAATCATTCGTCTTAAGTGAGAAAAAACAAGCCGGTGCAAAGGACAAAAAAAATAAAACACAAGGTATATGGCGTGACTCTGTTACTTATAATGGCAGTGTCGAGCCGACGGAGGAAAAAAAAACACAGCGCCAGGGACATTGAATTAGCGATAGGCCATTTTTCAAACGATCAAACGATCTATTTATTCAATTAGATTTCCGTCTATGCCCTTCACTTTTATTCGCTGCTTCATTCATATGTAAAAAAGCGAAGCTGCTATAGTTTTAGAATTTACCAAGAGTTTAAGCATATCTAATTGAAATTTATTGCAACGAGCTAAAATCAAATGGTGTAAAATACGAAATCGATAAACCAATATAATTAGTGATACACTATCAAAAAGTTGTAAGCGTTTATTTAGAATATATATATAAATACTTTACTTTTTGTATTGATTGTTTTTTCAAAATCTGTAAGTAATTAAGCAACAGTTTACATGCACAAAATATATATTCAAAAACTATCCAAAAGCCCAGTCGCACCGAAGATTACCACGATTTACAATAACGATTTCCCACCGCATCCTTTCACCCTTTCTCACGCCTTTACCCCTCCGCGCGTGACATATCAACGCGATCCAAACCTTTTAAACACACAATCCGCTTTTTATCGCGAGTAAACAGAAAAAAAAACAGCGTATACGAAATGATTTATCGATATCCCGAGTCCGTACATGAAAAATCGTCTACATAGGCGACGACGAAAAACTGCCAAGAGCGGCAAGGGGCGGGGGCACGAAATCTGAATAATACAATCCCGTCGAAGTGTTGGACGATTAATGAATTATGACACATGTAAATCCGAGTCATAATCGCAGGCACGCGCGCACCTTGCGATCTATACACAAAGCGGCCAAAAGCGGAGCGAGAGAGACAAGAGAGAGGGAGAGAAAAGGGTGTTTCTGGACCCCCCCCAAAAGGCGCGCGTGTCGCTCGTAACGAGGATAAGTCGGGCGTTTTACGTACGGGAGAGAGAGAGAGAGAGAGAGAGAGAGAGAGAAGGGGGATGGGGGAGTAGTAGTAGTAGTCGAGAGCGAGTAGTCTTTCGGGGGAATCAGCGTGAGTGTGTGCGTGTGTATACGTGTGAAGGCTGCTGCTGCTGCTGCTCTTTCTCTCTGCGCTGGAGCTGCTGCTGCTGCTGCTTCTGCACGTGGACATTCTCAGCTTACTGCCGAGACAAATCCGCGATCCTGCATGCATAAGCGATTAAGCCGCTTTAAATTTATTAAAATGTCGTCATTTTGTATAAGTCGACGAAACTGTCTGCTGCTGCTGCTGCTACTAGTCCTCCCGGACCCTTCTTTACTCGGGCATCTCTCGTATACGCAAATTTCGTCTCCCTCTCGCAATGCGTATATATATATATAAGTTGGCTACTACTATATACCGATGTTTTTTCTCTTGGCCGGTTGCGCGATGACTCGTAGTTTTGTGTTTTCTTTTTGCGTTCGCTGCCGCTGCGGAGGATATTATAGAAGCTTAGACTGCGAATGTTGTTGCGAGAGATGAGCTTGGAAAGTTTGTCTTTTCTTTGCGGTAGGACAAATATACAGATGCGTTAGAGAAGAGAATCACTGGAGAAAAATAATATTTAGTGCGATTTTGAATTCTTGAAATTTAATTTCTCAGTTCTTGTTCTAAATTTATATCACTATTGTTTGTTGTCCTATACTTCTTTTTTTATTCCCATTTGAAACATTGTCAATGTGTGCATATTTAAAATTACAAAGTTAAAGTAAGTAATTGCAATGGCCTACACATTATTGTCGAATTCTGTTAATAATCGGTATTATGTTAAAAAAAGGCATTGTAATTCAATAGTTTACTGCAATCGTACAGTATAAATTCCTTCGAATTATTACGAAAAAGTAAATTCGTGGATGAGAATGTCACTCGATAAAAGTTTGGAGTATTTACTCTTATACCATTACGTTTTAGGGTATAAATATTAACGATATAAATGATGGATAAAATTTAAATAAAGTATAAAGAAACAAGCACTATTAATCCAAAAAACAAGTCATACAGCACGATGACTCCAAAAAAAAAAAGAACGCGAAACCCAACCTATAACACACTTTAATAACACAAATCTCCCAGAAAATATACCATATCCCTCCATAAAAAAGGAAAGAAAAATAAGAAGCCCAGTATCACAGCCGCATCGTTTTATCAGCTCTTCCCCGTCATTTGGCAAAACATTTTCCGCGCCACGCCTCGTCAACCCTGACTCTCATAACCCATGGCATGAGCCAGCAGCAGCAGCACCACGACTATCGCACGCACAACGCTAACTCTGCGCTCGGGCCCATCTACATACATCAAAGACAAAATCCGATCCCGCACTCGCGCTCGACAACAATAAATCCGCTATATAGATTCGCACACGCGTCAAAATCCCCCGACGTTATATACCATGTATATATACACGAGACTCTATACCATCCCCAATATTGATATTGGAGTACAACAGAAGTACGATCTTATTCGTCAGTCCCCCCGTTCTACCCCCTTGGGGTACCGCCGACGCGTTTATATTCGCACTTTCGCCTATCCCCTCTCTCTTGATGTAGGAACCCTCGGAGGATCTGCAGCAGCAGCGGCACGCTTATCAAAATAACGGTTACATCTTCATAAATATTTGCAGGCCAAAGAGTCTCGGGCGTATATTAAAGGGCCTCGCGACAGGCGTGAAATCGACATGGAAATTAGGTCCTGGAGCTCGAGGCCTCGTATATACGATTCGAGCCGGAGGAATTATAATGGCTGTCGTTTCGGGGGGAATATGGGAGACGTTTGCGATGAGCGTATGCGCGCTGCTTTATTGATGCGGTGTGATATATAAATTGTTTCGCGTATACGAGCGATAGATTATTTTTGTTAATTATTCAGATGCATGGGGATGGACGAGGTGGTTGACAAAGTTAATGGAATATGGAATTATGTTGGTATAAGGCATTCAATTTCGTGCCGCTGGAGTATTCATGCAGCTTGCTTGTTAAATGATGGCGTTTTCTTTTTTTCATGGCGATGAATACGGATAATGTGCTTTTCGAGGAATGGATAGCGAGGCTAACAAGATCATCAATGATGCATTGTGAAAAGTATTGATGTATATAAGTTAATTAGCGAACATATACTGGAAGAAGTACGAGCGAAGCTGATATATATTCTCTTCGATAAAGTTTGATCAAACCGTAAGTTTCGTTGAAAAGCTATCAGGAAACAAAAGATAACACGAAAATACAGTGCAGCTAGATTGGAAAATCGCCTCGACGCGAACAAAACGAACGGTTCAGTTGTAACGGCTGCAAGGCAAGAGAAAAAGGAAGTAGCAGCAGCAGTCAGCATCGGCTCGTAACTCGTAAAAGTGTGTGTGTGCTCGCGCGTCGCGGGCGTGAAACTGTACAAACATTTCGAATTAGTATTCAGATGCGCAGCTGTTGACTGTTCGCGCTGGCCGAGTTCGCCCCCAACTCTCTCTCCCTCTCTCTCTCTCTCTATCTCTCTCTCTCCGTCTTGCTATCTATATATATTTATATATATAGGTATATATACATATTCGCCTTTCGAGGGCTTCCCAAGGCTTCGTTTAATTGTCAGGCAGATGCCTCTCCCTCTCTCCCTCTGGCTATATATACACATACACATACTACACACACACACACACTCCTCGAAACGTTCCGGGCAGCTCACCTCTGCAACCCTCGCTGCACTCGAAAGACAGAGGGAGAAAGAGAGAGAGAACCTCCACCCGCTTCTCCGCTTTCACTTCGTTACGTTTCATTTCTCCGCTGCCGTTCGACCCTCGCGCCAATTGTATACACACGCGAACCAGATATATCGAGAATATATTCTGCGATGTGCCCGAGCGATGACTTTGTGTTGGAGTATAACTTTGATGGTGGCTGTTTTTGCCTGTGCGCGTGTGAATTAGTTTTAATTATAAATCTTTGAAAATGTTAAAACTTCAGCAAAAGTATGCATATGTATATCTGGCCAGTCGCTATACAAACTGCGACCGCCGCACCGAACGAAAATAACAATAGATAGAGAGAGAGAGCGGAGTATCGCGAATAAACGAGATTAAAAAAAAAAATATAGCAAATGAAAAGAAATCCTACTAATTTTACTCGATAACCCACTTCAGAGCAAATTAAGCGCACGTCCATCGCAGCGGTCAGAAAGCATTTCCCGCGGGGCTGTTATATATACGTTCGCCTCGCCTCCTCCACCGAGCCTCGACTCGAGCTGCACGCGATATCAACGTTCTTGCATATGGTTTCTTGTACCTTCTATATCTATACGCTTTGCATATATACTGCGTCTTTTCCTCTATATGTATATGTTTGTGCGTGTGTATGTGAACGCTTGTACCGAGCCCCGCTGAACAACCGTTTACGTGTACGGCTACATGGAGCTGGTATAAATGTATTTAGCTGAAACTCTTTGGACTCGATAGACTATTATACATACATTCTTTCCGAGTAAAGTATTTCACTCTCCGAGAAACTTTCGCTATACGATTATTCATTTTCAAGCAGATTTTGTCTGCGTCTTGTTACGTTTACTCTTACTTACTGATATTTTAGAACCGAAGCGCAAATATAGATTTACAATGCGTAAACCGCAGTTCATTGCCAATTCCCTAACTTTTGCTTTAACGCGCATCAGCTCCTGACCTCATCCCCGATTGGTGTATTTTCTCACCTCGGCTCTCTTTCTCTCGCTCGGCAATCAGATTTTTCTCGATACTTCTTTTCGCTCTCTCTCTCTCTCTCTCTCTCTCTCTGTGTGGCGGCCGTGACTGTGGTGCGGGACACGCCGATCGAAAAGTAGTATACAAGCGAGGCATTCGAGAGGCTTGAAAGCGATAGGCCTGTCGGAGGTGGAGCGCCGCTCGCTCGGGGAATCTTTATTGATACTGTAACTGAGATTTTTCGGTGGGATTTATCTGCCTTCTTCGGCTAACACGCGCCTTATCGTCCTCCTTCTCCTTCCTCTCCTCAGCCAGGCGAAAATCCATTTGGTCATTTTGCCGCCGCCGCGAGCTCTTTAATCCTGTGCCCGAGCCTGACGCGCGTTCGTTCCTTCCTTCGCCTCTTTTTACGGGCAAGAAAATGGCCTTTGTTCCGTGCAGGCGTTCGACAAGTCGCCGCGATTTACTCCTTGCAATAATTATTGCCGACGTGCGAGATTGATTGTGGATTCAGTGAACGTATTTGTTGTGCGACAAATGCTCTTCGCTCGTGTAACGCTTAGTTACTCATACTTGTATATAGCTGGTCGAAAATCTACCTCAATGTTTTGTCAAACCAAATTTTATATACGGATCGAAATTCAAACTCAATCACCTTAGTTATAAACAAACAAAATTATTTATAATGCGATTAATGATAGTATTAGAAAACATCCAGCTCGAAAACGATTGGTATCTCCAATATATTGCAGAAAGCATAAGTAACATATTGCCAACATATCGCAAAGTATCTACCGAGTTATTGGTGACCAATTATATGTCGACAATATGTATGGGTAAAGTATTGCTAAAAAATTGGTGAGTCCAACAAATTTATGTTAGTACTTATTACTATTATAATAATGCCAACGCTATTCAATGCTGATATATTGTTGAATCCAAATATTTTAATTGTCAAAAATCATCAACATATTAGCAAAACTTTCTCCAATATACTGTTAACATATATATTGATGCGGTACTCAAACGAAACATTGCCAAAATCTGCGTAATAGTTTTTTTTTGTATATGAAAATGGCAATATGAAGCTTATGTTTTGTGCAATATATTGACTAACCGTTTTTGCGCAGAACATCGTGCAAATAATAATCAAAATTACAAAACAATACAACAAAAGAGTCTCTACACTATAATAAATGTTTTCAAAAAAGCAATCCAACACGTCCATTAAAATTCATGTATTCCCATGAAAAAGAAACAGTAGAAAGTTCAGCTGCAAACGCATCGCTTTCTAAATTCCCGAAAACATAATCGTCGCAGTCGCTTCGATCCATAAAAGCGGTTATTAAAACGTTAGCAGTAACTGGCTGCCGCGTGTCATCCACGTGATTCCCTCCCCAAAAATCGCAGGGGACTTAAATTCGACGATTATATCCGAAAAAGGGCGCAGTTGATGCAGCGGAACCGGTATAATTACACAGGTCAAAAAGGCTATGCACATCGTCGCTCGTAGAGGGACGTTTTGATAGGAAGATGACGCGAGGAGAAGCGCATCATCGATGCAACTATACACGAAGCGCAAAATAATCCTTAACCACACGTTATATATAAAACTCTCTCCCTTCTGATCTAAAGTTACTCAAAAATTGTCTCTCTCTCTCACGCGCTCTCGCCGATTTAATATTCTAATAGCCGACCTGTCCGCGGCCGTCCGAACACACGATGCCGCTGTAAACATAAAGCTGCCGCCCCGATTCTAAATGCTACGCTGTCACGGGCGTTCGAACTCTCCGCGCACACAAGACGCGCCTCGACTCTCTCTCTCTCTCTCTCTCTCTCTCTCTCTGCTTCTCAATTAAAGACACGAGAATCGCGAGCTGAGCATTATCCTTCTTTCTTCTTCTTCTTCTTCTTCTTCATCTCCTCTCGCCGCGAGTATTCTTCTTCGTTTCTTGACTGACTGCGTTTCGCTTTCCGCTCGTCCTTCTTTCTTTCTTTATTTCTTTTTTGTATTTCGTTGCTGATCGCGAATCGGTGCGCTTCTCTTCTCTGGACTGACGCTATAAGTGCCGCGCTCGGCCATAAAGTATTACTTAGTTTTTCGACGGGGAAGGAAGGGGGATATAGGCTCGCGATCCGCGACGGAATAGACGTGATACGTATGTATACCCGGGGTCGAATAGGAGAATCGATTTGGAAAATCATGAGAATCGCGCGCGAGCACGAGGTTCGATAACCTTTGTATACGCACCGATGCAGCCCGGAGCTCAGCCTAAGATGTGGGAATTACACGAATTAACTGACTTTTACAAGCGGAGAAAGGTTTGAAAAAAATATAACTGTGCGATTGAGTTTGAATAAAGGCGTAAAATATATAATGCATTATGATTGCAGTTCAGGAACTTAAAATTTGTGTAATTCGATATGTTATAATTCCATTGAGTGTATATTATAATGGAATACCAAGAAGTTGCTCCAAATTACCACATAGCTTGTTCAATAAACATAAAACAAAACATCAATGTTACGTATCAAAGAGTATAGATTGGTTGAATGCAAATCGCAAAAGCCTTGGCGTATACGTAGATGAAATATTCACCGAACCGGCCAAAGTCCAATCAACGTCAGGGGCCCAATAATTGATATCTTTCATATATATCTAATCGCCCTGTGGATATCTCGCGATTGTCTTGCTCCTCTCTCTCTCTCTCTCTCTCTCTCTCTTGGATCTAGGCTTTATTCGGTATGCAAATGCTCTCCCATCGATTCGTAACTCACGCGCGTGCCCACAGGCCTACACACACACACACACACACACACACAAGCCTAGACGCTTCATTAATTCCCGGAGTCTTCCCTGCCGCGCGATATATATATATATATACCGTAAAAAAGAGAGAGGGAGAGAGGGAGAGAGGGAAGATAAAAAAGGAGGCATTATGTAGTTAAGTCGGGCTTCCGACATTCGGCGTAGTTTGATACGAGCGTGGGTAACAGGATGCGACTCCCATTGTTTGGGAAAGTGAGAACCCGCGCGCATATACAGGTGTGTGTGTGTCTCTATATATATGTATGTGTGTGTATGTGTATGCGTCGGTAACTGGCTCGCGCGCTCGAGCATAAATTATTTTATTTTATTTTTCACTATACAAAGCCGGATTTATCATGCCCATTATACGAAAATCTAGCTGATTACGAATCGCGACTTTTCTGGAATACCCAATTGGCTTTATCAACGCTGCGTCGGGGCACGTGCACACACACACACACACACACACACATGCGCTCGTGTGTCTTTTACACCTTTCCAAAGCCATTGTGCGCCACGAAAATTATTTCGGCGCCTCGTTTTGTAGGTTTCACACGTATTGCAGCGCGTTCACCAACTTGTATTCATAAAAGCTGTAATTTCAAAATAGAAAAAAAAAACAATTGCAATAAGAAGCAATATTTTTAATCATCAAATTGCAAGCTACTTTGCTAATGTCGGACCGAGACACGTCAATAAATTCGGTTAATAAAGTTAAACATAATTATTTGAGTTGGCGTATTTTTCGGGTAACAGAAATATTATCGATACGCCGAGTCCATAAACTCGCACTCGAACCATTACTTTTCTTGGCACATTATTATTAGGCGCAAGCGGTGCTGCAGAAGTGAGCTGGACTGCAGACACACGCATCGCGCGTCGTCTACACAAACATATATTCAAAATGTAACGTAGAGCAGAGTATGTAGGAGGATGGGGTCTCTATAAGGATGAGGTTTGGCAGACGTCCTATATTTGTTATAGTTTATAGTGGCGCGCGGTGGGCCTGGCACTTGTCCGCCACCGAAGCAACGAGCACTCGCTATATACTCGCCTTTCCCTGCCACAGATACACGCGTTATACATCGCCCGTTAATCTAGCGGGGGAATGCGCGTGTTATGACGTACGCCAAACAGACAAATGAGAGATTTACGATTTGTACACGTGTATATACGTACAAGAGTATGTGTGTGCGGGGATGGTACGTCAAATAAACTGACGTTGTCGGTCGAGAGTCGCGTTAACGATTTTAATTGCAGCGTAGTGGTAAAGGCACGGATCTATGGGATCGGTTGAGCTGTGTGGAAACATTCGAGTTGTGGATTGGGAGAAGGTCGAGCCGATGAAGAATATTATAGAGATTGCGATGAAAATAAAATGCCAGTAGCTACAGCTGGCTTTGATCAACGATATATATATATGTTATTCGTGGAATTATCGGGCTGAACAGATAAATGCCATTTTAACGGGCAATTTGAAGCAAAACTACACATTCGCTCGATTAATCTGGGTATATCCTATGCTCTCGATAAATTACACGAAACATTTATATACAAGTGTCTCTGCGTTTCAGATCCCGTATATTTGATTATGTATTATACGAGAAATCCGGCGTTTTTTCTTTATTTTGTTGATAAATGGGTTTGGAAAAGATTAAAATCCGTAGTTTAATTGTTTTCCAGCTTACGCAAGGAAATTATTCAAAGACACGTAACAATGCCATAGCTTTCCTATATACACTCGGGCACAAAAGTGTTTTATCGCGAAAGTTCTATTAGTTGGAATAGGTTCTTTGCTTCCTCTCTCCCAAGACACCTCGCTTTACCCCTGTAACACGCAATACAAGTATCAGTAGGACAGCACAACAACAAAAAAGGAAAGAAACTGCAATAGTCTGGCGAGATAACCGTATATAACATCGTACTCGAGCTTAATATCACACGATATCCCTGCCGCGCAATCCTTGAACTGCGCACACGCCTCATCCTCCCTAAACAACGATGCCAGGCTAATTCAAACAACGCAAGGCATAGATTTACAGCGACCGCAAGGGCGTCGAGGGAGACATAAACTAAAACCGCGCGCGCACTGCAGAGAAGAAAAGCCAACCTCACGCTCATTAAAAAAAAGGAAAGAAGGAGCTCCCGCCTCTCTCTCTCTCTCTCCGTGCAATTAAAGCGCGTAGTTGCAGAGAAAGAGAGAGAGAGAGAGAGAGAGAGAGAGAGAAAGAGAGAGAATATAGCCTATAGTCTGGCGCGCGAGAAATATGTAAATAATGGCACGTCCGCCATCGCGGAGCAATCCAGTCGGGGCACTACGATTGGCTGGTGGATTCCGCCTCGCGCGCGACTTTTGCACCGCGGGGTGAAAGCGCCCGGCCGTATATATCTGTATGCATACATATGTATATACAGTCAAAGGCGCGCGCGCGCGCGAGGTATAAGATAGGATCTTGCGCGCGCGGCGCACGCGGAAGATCATAGATCAAACGCGAGAAAGAGCGTGGGGCGGCGTAGGTGGGGTTTTCAGAGGAGCAGAGAGAGGGGCTCATATTATACATTCAGTGGAAGGAGATAAGACGCGACCTGAGGTGCCCGTACGCGCGCGAACTCTCTCTCTCTCTCTCTCTCACACTGCTGCACAGTATAGGTTGCGCGATGGGGCCGAGGTCGGGTTAGTGTTAGAGCTACTGCGAGCTTGAAGGGTAGATATGTCCGCGTTATAAATGTCAGTATTATGCGGAGAGAGAGAGGGAGAGAGAGTAGCGAAGCTTGCTTCGGGTGGGGTGTGTGTGTGTGTCTGTGTGTGTGTGTGTGTGTGTGTACTGGTGGGTGCACTTTCCGTGGCAGGCTTTTCGTGTGGAGAAAGGATTTTTTTACGATGCAAGCCTGAGAAGGAGGAGGATAATGCCAGCCTGGATTTTCGGAAGAAAATTTCTTTGAAAGTCTTTAGGGGTGCGATGGCTACATGAGATTTTGATCAGGTATATATAGGCTTTTCGGGGTCGTTGTGTATTATCGATTTCCGGGGACGAAATAATAATTTGCAAAGACAAAGATTAATTAAACATTTTCATTTCGAGAGTTAAAGTTACGATTTAGATTAAAGTTTTTTTTTTATTTAATGATGGCTAATCGAATAAGAATTAGGGTAAATATTTTACAATTCCGTTCGATATTTAATCGCTAGTGATTATAATTATAGATTTCTTTGATACCTTACAGTTTGTTTGTCCCCCAAGAATTCGACCGTTGAATTTTGACTCTCAATTATGACCTCGTGCATCTTATAATAGAACTGATTAAGCTTTGAAGAAATTAGATAATTTATTTATGCATTCGCGAGGTGATTAAATTCATTAGAAACACATCAGGTATTTTCAATTTCTCGGGATTTCATCATGGATCTAATCGACGCTACATATATGCAACAACCCGCGCAGCGCAAGTATATACGTCAAACTGTTCATTTATTTCTCCTCATCAATTCTACATTGGCTACAGCTCCAAAAATATTACGTTCTAATCGGATTTTCGATCAACGGTATATAATCAAAATAATGTACTTATACACCTATACCCATCCAGCATTAGAATTTAATTCCACATAGAATCCAAATGCACGGTAGCATTTTCAAATATCTCAGGTTATATCTCTAGAGCGAATAAATGCACATATAAACATTTTGGAACGAGGACAGACGAGCCGCCCGTTTCCCGCACTTTCGCAGCCGGCGTCGGTTGCAGCGCAGGCACATAGACACCGAAATTAAGTATTTTGAAAAGCCGACTATATGCAAATGGATATATATATATCGTAAGGGTGCACGGATTCACCGCGCACAGGCGATACATTATCTATTCCGCGCTGCGCGTTCGCGAGAAAATCGGCGCTTAGTAATTAGTAATCGCAATTAGTAATACTCCGCGCGGTAATAGTGTACGAGTTCGTGAAGCACCAGGAACGAACTTCCTCCGCGCTTTCACTCGCACACTGACGCCGTGCGATTCTGCATAAGTTACATCTGATATTGCAGTTGCGCGAGCGCGCTCGGCATGAACTCTCCTCATTATTCAAATTTTGCAGCGCGAGCGGTTCTTTTTTTTTTTTTGTAAAAATCAATTGCACAATTATTTTGTGTGCCCCCGAGGTAGTGTGAGGTGTTCCGTTGAATTTTACATGCGCGTATAAATTTAGTTATCTCGACTTGCCGTTTTTGTTTTCTCCCGGTTTATGAACAAATTTGCGTAAGGGGTAATATGCTACAGCATTTGATACATTTATTCAAATGTAACTTGCTTAATTCAACCGTATATAAAAAATTCGAAATAAAGTCTAAAAACTGACGAGTGTAATTTTTAAATCGAAAAATGTAACCTGAACAAATTATCAATCGAGTACAAATAAGTGCATTTTTGTTAAATTTGCATTAATTGAAAACATTGAGTAATTTTCAATTCGTTTGATATTCGACGAATATACAGGTTGAACTCGAACATCTCAATCGGCACAATTAGGGCAAAGAAATATATATATTCCTCCCTAAATGAAAAGGGCGGTCAAAACAATCCTCCACCCCGGCGATTATAACATAAAGTTGAAATATGACCAGCGAGCTTAAACAGCCGTGCAGATATGATCGACACACACTTGAGATTTAATCCCCCTCTTCGATCAAGCAAACGGAAGCGAGAAGCAGTGCAGTGGTTACACTCGCCATATATACATATATATATATTCCACAGCAGCGCTGCACACACTCGGAAGTAAGGAAGGAAGAAAGGCAGCAGTCGTTATTAATGGCGCTGCTTATGAGGGATGAGGGATAAGGCCATATAAAAGCCCCGCGACGAGGGAATGGGTTATAGTTATATATATGTAGGAGCGTCAGTGCAGTGCACAGAGAGGGAGAGAGAGAGAGAGAGAGGCTCCCGAAAACGGAAGGGAAGCCACGGGTGGCGGAGAAGTTGCACCGCGCCGCGTCCGATAAGATCGCGGGATCCCGCGCGACGTGTGCCGCCCGGGTTATTTCGTGTATAAGGCGAAGCAAGCGCGCGTTCGCTCGCTTATAACGCGCCGCTAAATACATGCGAGATATACACACACTGGGCACATATACACGAGCTGGTGCTGCTGCAACCCTACCTCCGACCGCGTCCATTGTTGCTGCAGGTGGCATTACGGCACACGGCCTCTTTCTCTCTCTTGTGGTGCGGAACTGGCGTGTATACATGCCGTCTTGCCGAGCTTCTCTCATATTTATCTTAATCTTGACGAGGAGAGCGCTAACCGAGCCGAACTTAGACGTTGCTGAATCGCTTTCGCTCTGCGTATAATTACAATATTAGTACTGGAAGGAGTCAATTTTTTTTTACAATTTGCACGATGGTGTTATTGCTTCTTTAATACTAAAAAACACAAAATGACTGCATAAACTGTTGTAATGCCAAATAATATTATGGACGAGCACTAGTTGGAAGGGAATTGTAAAAATAGAATATGGGAAATTATACGAAACAGATTTTTCTTTTTTAAGGGAGGCAAGCCTCGTATCGAGAACTACTGCAGAATTAAATTTTCCCAATAACCCATGCAACGCGAAGCAGCTGAAATAAACACTCGAAACTCTCCCTCTCTCTCTCCACAATACTCCTAATTATACCATCAAAATCACGAACTATATGTATACCGAACATCAGGAACGCGACTCGCACACACCTCGCGGTACACATATACACACAATAGTCTCCGAGCCACCCATACAGCTCATCCCAACATTAACACGACTCGAGAGCTCCATATAATACATGCCATTATAAGGTGAATCACGTATAGTACGGGGCGGCCAAAGACCAGCAAGCACGCGTCGCTTTTACGACAAGTCGAACGAGCGCCGTGAGATAATAACGAGCAGCCAGCGAGAGAAAGAGTGTGTGAGAGAGAGAGAGAGCACCTATATGGGAGATACACGATATTTCGCTTCCTCTATACGTTCGCCATCAGGCCGTCATAATAAAACCGACGGTTTTTTTTTCTGGTGGGAACCGCGGCGATGGTGGCACAGAGGAACGCGACTCTCTCAGTTTATATACGTGACAGGAAAGAGGTCCCCCGACCGCACAACTATCATAATACAGCAGCAGCAGCAGCAGCAGAGGTGCAGGTATATCCGGGACACGCGTCGCCGCGAGCCTTATGATGGTGAATCTCGTTCGCGCTATATATATATATATACTCACTGCAGCGCACCCGCATCGATGTACGTCGCACCGTGCGATATATATACATATACATGTATTATGACGGGCGAGCTCGATCAGGTGGAAAATATGTCGGTCGGTGACGCTGTGCACGTGCATTGTTTGCGAGACGGACTGCAGTCGTATAGCGCTTATACGTATGATGTTTTCAGTGAAATTGTGACAGGTGAGTATTGAGAAAGAGTTGCACCGCGACGCTGCTGATTATTTTATGGCTCTAGAAAGAATTTATTTATTTATTTATTTATTAGCATTATACGGACCCTTTATGTAATAATATATAATTGGATAATGATACAAATAAGACTAAAAATTAAAAGAAGGAAGAATATTCCATTCTCTTTTCAATCTATTAACAGTTGAGTAAAAACCAAAATTAGAGTTATACAGACGTTTTGGAGCAAAGGTCTGTGATTACGCAGGGAATAAGAAATGCTTGTTTATAAATAAATCACATATATCGTTACATGGGACGAGCTTATGAATAATTTTAAACATAAATAAACAATCTTAGTAATGATGAAGAGAACAAGTAGAGGGGATATTGTATAAAGAGGCTATTTCACTATAGTCGTGCTCGAATCTGCCCATTGGTTTGTTTATTTTATATGACAAATATCTTAGAAACTTGTGCTGCACAGATTCAATTTGATTGAATCTATGTTTTGTTTTGTAAAGTTTTTTAAAGGCGTACGATAGACGATAATGTAGATAATATAATCTACGCTTTCTTTTTTCTTAATTGCTGTATAAGAATGTATTGTAACTGTAAATAAAGGACATTTTATAATGACAACAGCTTTAGCAGACAAGACAAAATCAAACAGCTTTATTTCTAATTGTTCGCTTCCTTCCAAACTAATTAGTTTCGATTCACCTCTCCTATATAAATAATAAGTAGCTCTAATCCAGAACACAACCAGAGTAAATTACTGTTCCACTCACTCAGGATCAATCATTATTTCATTATAGTTTCAAAAGCTTTCCAAATAAAACACTATCACCGTCTTCGTTAAACGCCATAATTCCACTCCTCAAATTTCATCAACAGCTCGTTTATAGGTGTCCCTGTATAAATCGAGTATAAGGTGCTCCTGCAGTGCTGCTGCTGTTGCTGATGTGGTGCAGGCGACGCAGGACACTACTGGAGCGGAACAGGAAGCCACTTATCTCGGTGTTCGGGCTCCACGCGCTCGCGCTATGCCCTCTCTCTCTTTCTCTCTCCTACCGTCGCTGCTGCTGCTGCTGTTGCCACTACTGCCCTGAGTGATATATTATTTAGGAACGTTATATGCTAATACAGAGAGAGAGAGAGAGAGAGAGAGAGAGAGAGAGAGAGAGAGAGAGAGAGAGAGAGAGAGGAGTGCGCAGTGTGTTTCAAACAAAATGCTGTAAATAATCGAGTGCCACGGGAATGCAACGCGCGGTAATGCCTGATTCTCTCTCTCTCTCTCTCTCCTCTGCTGCAGTCCGTTACAAATGAATTATTCCTCGCGTTTCATATAAATAGACGCCGTGCAGGACTGTTGATGCATATGCTCGACTTGCTTTTACTGCTTCTGTTGCTGCTTATCCTTGCCCGACGGCTCTGTCATTATTTACGAATTTCTTGAACGATTCGCGCTTTCTGGCTCGCTTGTCGATCGAGGGATGGAATAAAAAAAGCGATTACTGGTAATTAGTGCTCCCGAGTAATTGGGACTTATAAACAGAGGGTATATACCAGCTGTGTACAACCAAGCGATGCTCTTTATTTAGCACTGATCTGCGTTATATAAATAGCTAATGGAGATTTTTCTACTCTTATTGCTAACGATGTTTAAGATTTGCAGATAATTAAATTTCATTGTCATTGATAAAATTGTGATGTAGTGATATATTAATCTTCGGAATGCTGGAAAGTTGATTGGCCGACTTAACTTCGATCAATTATGCTGTCTCATAAATCCTGTACTCTTATGCATACATTCCTTCATATATGGACTTTCATGCCAAATTTAAGAATTTTTCGCACTTTTATTAGACCGCGATCTAACGGTTAATGGAATTTCAGATGGTAGTAAGGATATTACTTCGAAAACCATTTAATCTATTAAATTGAGATTAAACAAAGCTAAGGAACGAATTGGCCAAGCCTACAATCACTATATAAACCGCTATAAATCCTAATCCCAATTAAGTCATACACGACTTTGCATATACATCTTCCCCATCCACGCGAAAAGCAATCTTAATCATATTAACGCTGAACACACACTCAACACGCGTCGACTGGCAAAAGCGACCAGCTCGATCTAAAAGACGAATCCCTAAATCCGCAAAACCATGCGTCCAACAAAGATTATACATACACAGTCGCTACGGCAACAGCACAGGATGATTGATATCAACGAAGATGAGTAATCGCGTGTATCGTGTTCTGCGTCCCTACGTACAAGAATCATCCGTAGACGCATACGCACGTGTACGCCACTTATACACGACCGACGAGGCGCTTCGCCCATTTGACTCACGTAACTTTAGAGGGCCGCTAGCGCGCGGATATATTTATAGCTCAGCGCGCGACGACTATACGCCATTCGTCGCACGTCCCCAACTGCACTGTCGTGTATATATATATTTATACACGGCGCATAAAAGCATATAATGTGCATCGCGGCGCGGCTGTCATCGGCAGGTCCTTAATAATAAAACGCCATAATTTCCTGGAAGGACGCGTGTTGGTCTGGCGCGAAAAAATATATTGCGCATATACGGACACGCTTCTTCATTCACGATGCGGACGTGTCGCGATTCTCTTATTATCGCTTGCCTCTCACTCTCTCTCTCTCTCTCTCTCTGGCGACATCCTCGTTTATATCCATAATGTAGTTTGGCCCGTTGAATCGCTTTCCCATCGGCGGGTGGGTATATAATGTAAATTGCTTCTCGGAACACGGCTTGAGGCCTTAATGCGCAAATAATTTCTCTCTACTTACTTGATCGACTACTGTGCGCAGACGTCTTGTTGGTTGGTTGCTGGTGGGAATATATTCGAGGAGTTCTTTTGTGCGCGTTAAGCGAAAGGAAGAAAACCATTTGATCGAGTGCGCGCAGCAATAGTGGACAGACGGATAAGGTTAATTATTGACTGCGGGTTTAATTTTCAAGCAATAGAGTATTCACTCTATATCATTTCATAGATACAATTGTTATGTAAGATGAACGTGACATAACTGCATCGAACAAACGTTAATTGACGCGCTTTACACTGTAAAAATTATCCTCGAAACGATCTGTTTAGCAATTTATGCCCCGCGACATACAGCATTAAGCACGTATCCTATTATTGTCTTGGTCGCGAACCTTTTCAAAACCGAATATAAAGACCATCCCTGCATTATATATACAATACCTGCACGCGCGATGATATCCAGTTCGAAAAGTTGGCAAATAGAACGCGTATTACCGCGAATAAACCGTTCGACGTCGTAAAAAGAAAAAAAAAGGGAAAAAACCGTCGGCCCATAAATCTCTTCTGATCGCGCGCGCGAACGCTGGGCAAAGCGGCAAAAAAAAAAAAAAAGAACCGGGCAAAAAGCAAAAAGCAAATGAAAAAAAAAACGCGCTGTCCGAGTTTCCTTTGTTCGCGCGTAAGCAATTAATATTGCCGAGAGCGTGCTTCCGGACGAGCGCGTAAATATGTTCCTTTTGTGTGTTTTCCTTGCTCCTTCCTCTTCTCTCTCTCTCTCTCACTCGCTCTTTGTCGCCAAATCGCTGTAAATACCGTATTATATGTGTATAAGAGATATCGGCTTAAACGGTGAAAAACACGAAAACGGGAAAGGAAAAGAAATAAAAGCAGGTCGAGTGAGAGATACACACTCACACACACATACACACATATATATATATATACGTATTATGCGTAAATACAGCAGGACGTATGAGAGATACATTCGTTATAGGCGTAACAGGTTCATAAACGCTGCGCCTGGCAATGGGTGGCTCGCGCGCTGCCGAGTAGAGGCCCCACCTCATCCGCTGCAATGTCATCCGTGTCTAAAGCCTCGTGGAGGCCGGAAACCGACCATTTGCTCTCCTTTTTTTTTTTCATTTTATACCTTTTTATATCTGTGGCGTCTCTGTGTGTGTGTATATAGGTGGAAAACAAAACGTGTAGCCAAGTCAGATTACGATTGTGTGTGCGCGCACGTATATATATACAGGTATATCTGTAGGCTGGTGTATACAGTTCCTCTCTCGCTCATAAATGGCCCGATTTAGCGGCGCATTAAAATCTCTAAGCATGGGAAGAGCGACGAGATACGATTATACAAGAGTGTATAGTGTCGTACGCGAGTTGACACGCGATGTGGAGGTGGACTTTTTTTGTCTATGGGAAAATTTTCATTGGAGACGCGCGAGAGATTCGTTTGCATTGACGTTTATTGCCTGGAGCGAGTGTCATTGAATGCTCTGAATTGCTCGTCATTATGCACTGGGAGTGTTTTTCTTTTCTTTTAAATAAATTACTAAAGAGATTTTGAAAATAAATATTTTTATGCGAATTGAAAATTAGGTAAATGAAGATTAGTCTATTTTACGACTTATTAGTTCTTTCTAATTTCAAATAATTAAATACAAGGAAAGACCAGATTACATAACAATCCATCAAACCGCATTGAATAAGTACAAAAAGTTACATAAACTATTTAGAGCTGCACAATAACTCTTAAAAACAAATCATCGTGTAATTTATATAATTATCCAATCACGAATACTCCTTAAAACCAA
Source organism: Megastigmus stigmatizans (assembly GCA_900490015.1). NCBI lineage: Eukaryota > Metazoa > Arthropoda > Insecta > Hymenoptera > Megastigmidae > Megastigmus > Megastigmus stigmatizans. Next base: position 5,465 of record UELV01007135.1, on the reverse strand, counting down.
TATAATAATCAATAGATTGTTATTTCAAACGGTGACGATTATCCAGAATTCTCTGCATCGTGCAGATGCTGCGTTCGGATAAATGCACGAAAAGTGTGCAAAAACCGAACAAAACGAGATCGACGCCTGCGCAGCAATCGCTCTAGAGATCGCGATAAAACCGAAAAGAGACAGATAGAAGGTTACGCAAACGGTTGTACGCGCGCACGCTTGCACGCACACACTTGCGTTACTCGCGCGATGAACAAATTACGCGGGGATATAGGGCCGGACTATATTAACCGCGCGAGGCACACGTAATGTGCGAGAGCCATTAATTTAGTTGAACGACATATACGCCGAGCTCTGACCAAATTGGGATTAGATCACTCTTAAACGCTTGCGAAGAACTGCGCGGCCAACTTGGACTCGCAATATATTGCGAAGGAGCATCGCAGATCTTATGCGCGATTTTGCGAGTTTTAACCGCGGCAGCAGTAGCCAGCGGTGTTTTTTTAAGTCGCGCTAATAATATCAATGGTTAGTTCGGTCGGTATACATAGCCGCATGAATAATGAGTTTCGGCGCTTGCGTACATGTGTATATAGGGTCGAGTTTAATTGTATATGAGGAATCTCGTATAGAGGAGAGTTGGTTTTAGGATTTCGAAAGCGTTGTTGTTGCTTTTTCTTTTTTCTTTTTTTTTTCGAGGGAACGTGAAGGCTGTGGTTCAATGGCTTCTTTTAGGTGAACAGAGAGATAGATAGATAGATATGAATTTATTTGCAAGTTTCTTACAAAATTATATAAAAATGTAATAATACAAATTTAAATAAGATGAAACAAAATAAAACAATATAAATATAAAATATAAAATATTGCACACTTATTCGTCGGTGATATCACAGTCGCTATTACAGAGTCTTAAATACTAGAAAATTATCACAGTAACCCTGGTAGAACATTGACGAGTTCGGCTGGTTTCATATCCAGCCGTTAGCCAGTTTCGACTAGCCAACATTTAGAGTTTCAAATCGTCAAATGCTCGGTAATGACCAGTCAAGACTAAACGTCAAAAGTAAACAAGAGTCGAGAGTAGCTTTTTTAAGCATAACCTCAATATTTTATGCATTAAACGCCAAATTTTTAAGTTTAATATATCAAATTAAATATGGTAATATACATATTTATCTGACCAATAATATTTATTTATATTATTAGATATCAATATATCAGCTTAAAATGGAATAAATTATAATTAATCAGCAAATATATCATTTTAAAATAGCCGAGTCCTTAGCCAGTTTGCGTTTCAAAACTGTGGCGAAATAGACAGGGTTATTCGTCTGCTAGACGGGTAAGCTCGGTTAAAAACTCGCGTATATAATCGGTAATGGCTAGTGGCTGGTCATCAACTCGGCTAAATTTCTACCAGGGAAGTCAGTCTTATAATTAATAGTAATATCACAGTGTGCAGTTCATATAAAAAGAATTAGAGAGAGAGAGAGAGGCTGATTGATACAGAAGTCGCGCAAGTGTGTGTGTATGGTATTGCTGGCTGAGAATATATTTCATCAGTTGCGCGGGTGGGTGACAATACTTTTTTTTTCTTCTGTTCCGTCGATTTCGCGCGATTGCGCGTACTATTTTTCGATTCGATTGCCGCTCAGATTAATGAGAATAAATGATTGCGCGTTGGGGATGTATTAAACGTTCTTAATTAAATGATTACATCTGTATAACGATTATACTCGTATATTATCAATATATCTTGGAATAATTTCGATTTTTCAGCGACATAACACTTTAAATTCAATAGCCTATTAACACGTTTGAATATATATACATAATTTTATACAGCCTGCACTTATTCAACAATGCGCTCAGTCGTAAAAAAAAGGCACTTAAACGCATAACGAGACACCTTTAGATTTAAAAAAGAAAAGGCCCACCTTCCTGCGTATAATATCACAATCAGCATAACCGCATCGGCACTGTTAAACATCGACAAACGTAAATTATCTCTGAGCAGCAGCCCCCGCGTCTCGCTCATTAATTTTCAGGACAATGCTCGCTCGCGCTCGCTCAGCATCATCATCATCAACAGCAGCAGCAGCAGCAGCAGACACTGCATATGAGGTCGTATACGCAGCTGGCCCCCGCGGCTGGCCGCCGACATTTTCGCCACCCACGATAAACGTTCGCAAGACTCGCGCGGATAAAACGAAGAATAAAGAAAGAGCAGCAGCGGCGGCAGCAGCAGCGGCACGTGCCTCTAATTCATATTCCATTGCTTGCACCTGACTGACCTTCTGCTCGGCCAACTCATTTAACACCCCCGCGGGCGCCTCTCTCTCTCTCTTTCTCTTCTCATAGACTCGCTACTCCAACACGTATGTATAACAGCAAATAATACGCTCTCCTTTATCACCCGCGGGCCTCGCCACCTGCCTGCCTTCCTTCCTCTTCTCTCTCCAGCTTGCGCCAAAAAGAGATGCTCGCGCCGTGTATTGTGTGTGCTGTGTATATGTACACGTGTATAACGGCACGAGCTCTCTCTCTCTCTCTCTTTCTGGTACTAATTTTCGAGCTGAATATTATTAATGGGAGCCGAGCGATGTATGCGTTCCAGGTGTTTGAGACTTGTGCGCGTGCCAAAAGAGAGAGAGGGAGAGAGAAACTAAAAGGCGTATATACGTTTCTTGTTCTATTATACATATCGTTAAGGGAGTCGTTTTACTTTTGCGGAATTGAGAACTGAGGAGAGATGCGGCGCGGTTGGGAGATTTGGCGATAAGCTTATACGTGGATTGCTTTTGTTGTTAGAGGTTGAGTGCGAGTTTTCTTTTGCGATATGCTTTTTATTATTATCGAAGCTGCATAGATAATTTAATACCCTTTTCTTAACATAACATATTATACGAATAAAATGTAAGAAGGATGTAAAGTCCTCTATTAAAAAATTATCAATGTGAACAAAATTTTGATCCAAATAATTCGAAATCAGTAGAGCCTTATTCAAAACTGAAATCCAGTCGAAGAAAGTACAGTCAAAGAATTACAAAGCTCAACATTGCAGTAACGCACCTATACAATCCGTGAATATATATATACTTATCCTCTCGGATGCAGCACGTTTCACGGGTCGCCTTGCAAAATCCCCCCCTGCGCAGTATACCGCAACCACTCTACATATCCGCGAAGCCTGCCTAATTAATAATCACGCGGCGGGCTTGCGAAAAACCGCGAAACTCAACAGCCCGCACAGTTTTACCCAATCACCGCCCTTCCGCGGAATGTGCAGCAACCAAATCGTGCAATGTGTCTGCCATATATATATATATAGATAGATGTATATATACACGACGCAGATCGGAAGAAGCGACAAAAACTCGCTGCGGGGTATAAGACGGAGAAGAAAAAGAAGGTGCCGGAGTCGCGGGTATAGAAAAGTCGCTCGGTCATGTCCTGTGCCTCGTGCCTCGAAGGAGATCGAGACCAAGAGAGAGAGAGAGAGAGAGAGAGGATCGCGCTTCATCGATCTCGGCGCGAATCATTAATGAATTTCCATGGTGACCCGTGAGCTGCTGCTACTGCTACTGCTGTGTAGACTCGGTTCAAGGACTTGTGCCACGGGCTTTTGTGTCTCGTCTCGCTCTTTTTTTTCTTCTTCCCTTCTCTCCATCTCTCTCTTTTCTTCGTCTTGGGGCGTTTTTCTAGACCCGAGTGAAATTGGTGCGAACGGTTATGAGATTCAATTATGCCCGAGGTATACGCTCGTGCAAACTGTTAGTGCGCGCAAGGCGCACTCTTTTTTGCAGCGTCTGGTCTTTGCTCGCCGCTGAGTCTTCCTTTTTTTTGCCTATTATCCCGATAGATGACGGCTGTTTGAGGTTAGTTGTCTACTTAATAGACGATTGTCTCCGTTAGAATTGCTTTATATACCGAGCTACTGGTTTTCTACAAAAAAATCTTTATAATTTCACACTATTTTAAATTCCGCATTGCGATAAAGTTTTATTGATAATATTTTTCTTGCAAAAATTATAAGCACATTTTTTAGTTTGTTACCAATCATCGGTATTTATACTAAGAAGTTTTTACTCGAAATAAGCTCAACAAAAATAATATACACAGATCCCAGAAATTCAGAGAGAATAAAAGAACCTTTACACAAACCTCTTGGCTCCTCCACTCGAAACGTCAAAGTATACTCTCTGGCATTTACGTATATCTCGAAACTTACAGAAACAAAAAGCCATTTCCTCCGTCCGCACACAGATAAAAGCCTAAAAGTCGTCGCCGCGGCAGCAAGATTTATTTCCTCCGCCGGCGGTGTCATACTCAGCGAGCGTAAAAATTTTCCCCGCTTTTAAAATAGAAATCTTGTAAAGTAACAAGGGCAGGTGCGCGCGTACGAACATCGCGGAAAACAAAGTAAGCGATTAGCTGCTATATAGAAAAGAAAGGTATATACGTTATAACGTCCATCCGGGATTCTCAAAGCTCGCGATTTCGCGAGAATGTGCGTATAAAGGCAGGAAGCGAGTGATGTTTAAGGGGGTCAAGCGAGCCGTCGTCCTCCACCCACCTTCGAGTGTAACTATAGCGATAGAGAAAGAGACATGGTTTGTCCATTACATCGACAAGCTTCTTCATTAGCTGAGTTAAATAAGACGCGTTATGGGCAGCGGACGACGGCTCACTTCTATCTTCTAATTATTGAAATCCGGCTGGGTTGCGAACTTTAGCGCCCGCGTGATCTACGGTTATCGCTTATATATATGTATGTATGTATTGTAACCGTCGGATTTACGAGTGGAATATGTCGGGGGAGAACGAGGCTTGAGAAAGGTCTCAGTTTTGTCTAGTATCTTATGGATATGCATTGTATAAACTTGAGTTTGCACTTTCTTTCGTTGTTTACGAGCCAATGGAAAAATAATGTGCCGTTTGGAGTTTGTGTCTGCGCTTCGCGTGCAATTTCCAACATTTAAATATCGTCGTAACAAATATTGATTAATTTAAGATGAATTGTACAAAAAATATTATATAATCTTCTAATAAACAATGGATTTTTTGATAATTTAGTAAGCCACATCAATTAGTATCTCCGTTTTATTTATAGCGACTTATATCTAATCAAATGCATCGTCCTAAATATAAATCAAAAGTGCCATATACGAAAGAGACTATTTACCAAGAGTAGATTTTCTCGTGCTAGACATATATAATATGGTCGCGTATGAGCGAGCTTTTAGACTGAGTCTCTTGGCTCGTCGGCGTATAAGAAGCGAGCGTATATAGGAGAGGTCGCGCAGGGTAAAAGTCTCCTAGTCCTGGGCTGAAAGGAACGTCAGCAATCTTGATATAAGTAATGCATTTCTTTTATATCTCTGCGCGAGATAAAGAATAATGGACGCACGTATACGTACTGGGGCGGTGGTATACACATACACACACACACATATATATATATATATATA
>UELV01007131.1:0-18302 GCA_900490015.1 Megastigmus stigmatizans | reverse complement strand
AGAGAGACGCAGTGAACAATAATCCGCGCGAAGGATTTCCATATAAGCTATAGCGCGCAACAATGTTCCACGCACGCATGCTCATATAGACGCTCGAGCGAGTCCTCTCGCGGAAAACTTGCTCGCATACATTTATAAAGCAGGCACATATATATATATATATATATATATATACGCGAACTTTTCATTAAATATCTCATCGAGCCATCGGCATTATTAAACTGACGAAACCTGAGCGCTCGTTCGTTCGCTCGCTAGCGCGTGCAGGTTGCGAAAATCCGAGAATTTCAAACGCGACGCGCACGTATATATATATATATATATATGCACACAGACGCGCGTATACACGCAGAGGAGCTGCGCAGGTATGCGCACATCGGGAGAGAGAAGACGCGAAGCACGTGTGCACGCGCGATGAGTTCGGAGCGATAAGAAAGTGTATGTGTGTGAGAGAGAGAGAGAGAGAGAGAGAGAGAGAGAGGTGTACAACAAGACAGTTGCGGGCTCGAGAGGATCTGCAGGGAAAGAAAAAGAAAAAAGAAAAAGAATCATCGAGCGTGAATTCGCGAAGGCGAGCGCAGTGCACTTATATGCCAGCCGCGGAGAAAATCGCGTGCAGCGCGCATGCCTGCACCTCTGCCACCTTTGCCTGCGCGCAGTACACGTGTATATATATATATATACGCGACTGTGAAGAGAAGAAGCAGAAGCAGCAGCAGCAGCAGCAGCGGCAGCAGCAACAGCGCCGGTGGATGGATCGACAAGAGAGGCGCGGATAGGTTGAGGGTCGTGTGTGGCCGTTGACCCTGCACAAGTGTGTGTGTGTGTGTGTGTGTGTGCGTGGCTGCGTGTGTGCGCACCGGCTCTCTCGCGTTCTGTACATGTATATATACGTGATACAAGTACCTATATACACACGCGCCGAGCTCTCTGCAGCTTCTCTCTCTCTCTATCTCTCTCTCTCTGCTTCTTTTTCCACCAGCTCAGCTTCATTTCTTCTCTCGTCCGCACTGCGCGTACACGCGAGAGGGAGAGAGCAGAAGAGGCTCGCGTTTATGGCCATTGGCCGTGCTGGCCGCTGCCGTCTGCCGCTATACACACCGACAGAGAGAGAAAGGTGCGCGTACATATATAGGTGCACACACTGCACATGCAAAATCTCGCCTATATATACAGACTGCGCGTCGAGGAAATAAAGCGACCTGCGCGCTTCTCTCCCCCCCCCCTCTCCCCTTTAATGGATTTTCGATTTTGACTTTAGCGCGTGAGAAATGCAGATGCGGGAAAATTTATTGCGTTCCACCTCGGCTCCTGTCTCTCTCTCTCTCTCTCTCTCTCTGCGAGCTTTTATGTCTATAGGGCCGCTGCACACTGCAGGAACTTTTGCCAGAGAGCGAGGATCCTCGTTAAATTTGCCGGGATATATATATATGTATATGACTGCGGGAGTAGAGGATCTGATTCCTCTGTACGTACACTCATATATATATAGGCGTTCCCCTGTGGAGGATTGCATCATTTTTATCGTGCGCGACGCGAGTCGCAGCGGTTCTTCTCTGACATCTCGGGATTTGTTTGCTATAAAATGAAATACATCTATTTCATGCAAACGAGGATGCTTTCTATTCACAACTCAGCGAAATCGATTCTTCTTCTTTTATATAGAGACACTGTGTACACTTAAAATTTATTCTTTTCTTCTTTTATCCGAGGCTCGCGACGTGCAGTATAACGTTTTTTTTATTTTTACAAAGAGTAATTCATTAATGACGAATGATGCGACGCTAGTACAGACCAGATATTGCGAATGGTATGAATTTGTGAAAGCGTTAAGATCATTCTAATTGAAACTTCGGCTACTTTCTCAATTCTTCGTTTTGATATTAGTATGGCTGCTGGTTTTGCTGTCTGCTAATATGCGACTACTGGGTCCAAACACAGATGCTAATTTGCGAAAGATTTGAGTTTGCCTCACACTTACAAAAATGTACCAAAAGCCGTTACGTGGAATGAAACTTTTTCATTCATAACTATAAAGAATGAATATGTACCGACTGATTCTATGAATTTTACCGATGTGAATGTGGAATAAATTATATCGAGTCTTTTCTCATGTTTATATTGCTTACTTGCATGTTTGTGAATAATCAACGTTTGTTGAGTATGTGTTCCATTCTGAAATTGTTTTTAAATTTGAATTCATAAGTAATTCAAGTAATGAAGCTGGGTGAAAATAACAGAAAAGCTTGTTACGAGAATAGACTCGGGTTTCTGAAAAGAAAAATTTTAAGTATCACGCGGAAGCAGTCAGCTTGTTTGGAAATTAAAAATGTTAAAATATACTGAAAAGTCCCGCTTCTCATCGAAAACTTGTAAATCAAATATAATGAAGAGAAATACTTCCCGTAACTGTACATCTTTCTGTCAAAATATTAACTACTAAAGCAACCGTAATATATATTATTTATGTATTGCAGTCAATTTTAAAAGGAACTTTTAAATTTTCAGAGTATAATATAATTTTTGCCATAATTAATCGCATTTGTGATTAAATAATTATTAAAGGATTTAGTTGTTTAATTTTACTTATTGTACATTAAAATATAATATATTGGTATGATACAACAGGTATTCCTGATCTTTAAGTAAATAGCATGAGAGTATCTGTAAAAGATAATCTTAAACTTCGTATTACTTTGTAATATAATTTTACATATTATTTTCTAAAAAGAAAAAGGTTAGCCATTCAATTATTGCACAATATATAATAACAGGATATCAAAAATTTACTTAAATGGTTAAAATACCGATATTTCGTGGTGTCAACCATTTGAATAAAGATTTTAGATTTTTTTTTACTCATTTTATACAATTTCAATAAGTTACTATGCAAATCGTGGACAACTGAGATAATAAAAATAATCATGCAGTCGTTAGCAAAGTCCTTTAAGAAACGTCATAAACTTTGAATGTCATTGCTCAAAACTTTATTAAGATGCGCTGATTTTCTTTTTCAGTATCCAGGTAAGATAGTATCGAGCACCGTTCTGGAGCCCGGGCACAAGTTTGTGAGTTTTGGGACTCTGCCCGAGGATGTGGAAAACGTCTCAGCGGCCGCGATTGATCTGCTGGAAAGACTGTTGGAACGGGAGCCAAGATCGCGGATTAAATCGGTCCTGGCTCTTCAAAGAATTGCTTTTTACATGGGTCACGACATTCGAAGTTATACTTCGAAGAAGGTTAGACGTTTTTTTCTGTCGCTTTGGCAGTTGCATGGAGTCAAAACATTATAATGATTTCAATTAAGGCATTGATCAGTCTTTTTATGTTCCAATGTGGATAGTTTATTCAATGACATATCTACATTGCACATCGCTGTATGAAATAAATCAAAGCAATTTATAGTTGTATTTTTATGAAGATTCTTTAAAGAAGTACTATTTTTTAGACTAAAACTGTATCTATCATTTTTCTATTTAAAGTATCTAGTATAACACAGATGTTCATGGTCTGATAGTAATATACAAAAATCATATGTTTTAAAATTAGAAGAGCACTCATTAAATATAAAATATATGTTTTATAAACTTTTTAGTATATTGCATAGGATAATTGCATAATTAAAAGTAACGTTAGCAAAAGAAACTTATGCTTTGTTAAATAAATAAAGTGAAATTTTGTAGTATTATTTATTTCGAATTTTGCATATCAAACATTTTTATTGTTTCAGGTATCGCCATTCAGACTTTTAGGTAAGAAGATTAATTCAACTGCAACATCGCCAATGGAGAATAATTTTTACGATTTCGATTCCTTTGTTGGTGCGGGTAGCACACATCGCACCTGGGCACATTCAACGAACAGTAGATAGGAATATAGTATTATCATCTTTGATATAAGTTCATTTAATTGTATATTGATTGTTTTTATACTTGCGATATTATGGTTTTTCTTGAGTAGAAAATGTATGTTACGTTTATACGTAAAATTGTTTACTTGAAAAAACATTGATCTTCCATTAAACTTATAAGTACGTACAAATTAATTTTTAAACATAATGTAGAGAAGATGATACAGTATTGATAATTGATAATAATTTTTTGATAATAATTTACTTAGTCGTGTCAAAGATATTCAAATAAAAAATTATTTGAATTGACGATTACGTTTTACAAATTCTTTAAAGGATTTATTAGCGCGAACTTAAATGATAACAATTTATGTAATAATATGTTTACATATTAAAATATTTGCATGTACTTTACTGTATATAATTTATATTTGATATCAGTATATTATATTATCTATAAACCTATGAAATATTTATAATAAAACAATAAAAATTATCACAGCAATTATTTTTATCTATTTAATTGAGGTACAAGAATAAATTTAAGATCTTGATAGTATTAATTAATTGCATAATTTTAGAGAATACCACTGCAAACCTTAATTTTTATCTAAAGTATTTAAAGTACAAATTGTGAGTTAAATCATGATATAAAAGAAAAAAATATTCTTACTTAGAAAAAAGTTTCCAGGAATTGATAATATTTAACTAATCTTAGCTTAGTATTAAAGACTTAACAATTTATATAAGAAAAAAATAAATGATTATCACAGGCTAAAATTTGTGTATTTTGAATATGCTTAATTTTAATTTCTTATTTAAAAATACTTAATTACAAAAATTGCAGATTCTAGAAATAAATAATTGTTTTCTTTTAATTACTGGCCATTTTTGTAGCTGCATCTAAAAGGTGAAAAATATGAACAATGTAACTTCCATGTCAGTTTACAAAAGTTTTAATTTTTTTAAGAATAGTTAACAGTATTTTTGTTTGTTACAATATTTCACTGATAATACAATAAATTGCGATAATCGTGGTGCGTATAAACTAATAACAAAAGATAGAATGGTTCCGAATAAAAAAAACGCAGTGTTCCTTTGAAAATCGCTTGAGTAGAGTGGTGCGCGATTTTTCAGAAACGTCGATTTTTATTATTTTTTAAAATTCTCATACCCCCCGTCCCTCCCGCATTCTTGGCCCTGTTTTGGGTAATCGCTTCGTTTTCCTCTTTCGGTAGAGGTGCAATTTAATTAGAGTTTACATTATAATAATTATATACAATGTTCTTACATTTAATGGGCCTCTTGTTTTTTTTTTTCTCGATATAATACAGCATTTCATTCGACTCTTCATTCACTTTTGGCCAACGCACAAAATAATCTGGCAGCTTACAATTTTTCCATTTTTATAACCTTCGCTGTTTCCCGAAAAAATACGCATTAGATCAACAAAAATACATACGCTCCTTTTTATAGAGACTCGAATTCTTTAATAAGTGACGCATGGTACAGAAAAAATTGGTTTTGCAACAAATATATAATTGAGATCGAAATACTGAAGATTTGGCTTCGATAGTTTTTTCTTGGATAAAGCATTAACAAGCAATTGATGATATTGACACACAACAAATTAAGATTTTGTACGTCAGCATTGCTTGAAGTATTCATTAGAGAGAATGGATTTCGTCTCGAAGGAATCTCAATTTGCGGCTAAATATTTTACGTTCACATTCCTGCGTAAGCTCGCAGTCATTTTGGTAAAAATCACCATTAATGCATTTTGAAATTTGACACTTAACTTCATTCGTATCGAACAAATGGTATTCGCTACTTTAATCGATTTATCTGTGGTAAGGAGGACGATAATAAGTTTTTTTTTCTGACACACTACTACTTTTTTTACTTTTTTGCTTTAAACACGAATAAATTTCATTCGCGCGTGAATACGTTTCGCGGTAATTAAGTTTTTTTTTCCATTGTTATTCAGTAAAGATCAAAAACGACAGGTTCGAATACAACAACAGCCTGCAAGTGATTGTTTATTTTTATTTTATTTTTGTTCTAAGCCACGCGCAACAGCACGTTTACACAGATTTTAAAAAATTTGCCACCTACATTACGATTTTGTGAAATCGCACAAATTTTTTTTTCTTTTCAGCTGCCTTTAAACTGTGTTAGCCGTTGTATCGCACGAAAAAATTTTGAAACAAGCCCTTTGTATCTTCTTAACGTATTATTATTGTTGTCATTAAATCTACCGATAAAACTACTAAAGCTACATCTACTATATGTTACAATTAGAATGACCGTCCGTTCAGGTAACGATACCATTAAATTGTTTTTTATTCTCTTTAGAGTTATTATTTGACAACCCGTAAAGTTGAAGAAAAGTCAATTTTTATTTTCAATCGCTCCTTGTTTTAAGCTTTCGATCCCGTTCCGCGGCTCGAGCAACGATCTCCGAATGAAACATAGTTTATATCAAATAGCACACGCGCTTTTTAACGACTTTACATCATTGCATACACATAGATCAAGCGCAGATACACTCAGCCTTAAAGTAAATCTCTGACGTAAGAGTGAAGCTCTATTTAATTCAGTTCGGCTCGAGTCGCGGAAAGGGCTTTCTGCTCTTTATTTTTCGTTTGTCTAATCGATGCCCTTCTGGAAAAATTTTATATTAAATATATAACTAAGCAACAAAAATTGGCATGAATTGACGGTTACTCTTGAATTTATCATACAAAATATTCACTGTTTGCTATCTTATATATTAAATTAAATAGTAAATTGTTTAAAATTCACAAATTCACTTACACAGTTAGCAGTTTTAAAAACAATTACTAATTTTGATTGTAATACCGATAGTCAATTTTATTTATTGCACTTACGTAAGATAGAAAGTTCTTTAGCGATTAAATCTATATTAAATTTTAATTGTCTACTAGTCATGCTCAGAGTATTTCTGCAATTTTTAATGAATAATCGCGAATTTAGTATTAAATTTTTCTAAAAGGGGGATGGCACCACTGTAGATTTCGAAAGTACGCATCTTGCGTTGCGCAACGGTGGTCTCACGAATATTTAGCACAAAAACACATATGCATGTGTTGAATGAGAGACTACATTTTTGTTTTTATTTTTTATTTTGTTTATGTGTGTTAGCCATAGTGCAGTTTATACGCCAAAGATACACGTAAGCGCGATCCATCGCCATTACATTCACGTTCCTTTTCTTTTTTTTTTTATACACAAAATACCGGACTGTCTGTGCTGGAAAAATGCACATATGCCGCTTGTACGTCGCAATATAGTAGTTACATTACTATAAACGTGTAATAATATACCTATGCGTATGTATAATATTTATATGGTGTATCGTTCACGTTAGGACGTCATACCTAAAAATTAGTATTTATAAGTAGTATTTTGTTTGTCTTCTTGAATAATCGTTTATGCAGAATAATATCGTAGCGTATAGCGTAGTTTCCTTTCCTATTAAGGAGCTTCCTTTTACTCTCTTTCTCTTTCTCTCTCTCTCTCTCTCTCTCTCTCTCTCTCTCGCTCTCGCTCTCGCTCACATTTTGTGTGTATGTATATATATACAAGAATCAAGCTTGACGTTACTGAACGCGAAGCCTCAAATATGTTTCGCTAATAGTGCGTAAATTCGTTCGTCACTCAAATAAATGTTAGTAACTTTATTTTCCTTTTAATTAAATAAACAATTTGTCTTTCGCTCTCTTTCACTCGATTTCTTTCTACACTTCTTTGACGAAAAACAGACAAAAAGATACTTTCCGTTTTACAGGAAACATAAATTTTCTACGTTCTACTTTTACAATGATAGAATAGACGGAATAACGGACGTCGAAAAATAAATTTCGATGCGATATAACAATTAAAGAAAATTTTAAATAATTTTTTTGATTTAAAATATGGATAAATTGAATAAAACGTAAAAAAGATCCTCGAAAAACAGGAAATTTTGATCAAACGCTTATTTTATTACTAAACTATCGCAATCTTCGAAAATGGAAGATACTACTCTTTTTTTATTAAACGATCGATAGATCGGTTACAATCGTTGAAAATTTTTAATAGTCCTATGTATCATATATTCTGTACAAGATTAATTGCACGATACAACGTTTCTTATTCGCATCAATACATACTTAATATTTATAATAATTAGAAGTCAATGCATTACCTACCGGCTTACCGAAGCCGCCTGTATAAGTATAAAATATAACAAATTGTATAAAAACAGAGAACTATATTCAATTCAGCAATTGAGCAACAAATTAACATGATCGAAAAACAGATTTACATTTGCACAAACAAATTTTGCAAGAATAACCCATGTCTGGACATAATAAAACTTTTTCAATAAATATACATGAAACATGAAAATGACAGAACTTGACAAAATATTGGAAATTTCCATTGTATTTAGATATCGCTAGGTAACGTCAGTAAGCCGCGCAAGAATGCAATATGGTGTTTTCCAACGCACAAATATTTTAGGGCTCCTTTACACGCAAGAGACATTAGTCAAAGCGCGAAAATCGGCTGTTTCTTAATTTTTGTTCTAAAAATTCGAAAACTTTACTAAATATATCCAGGAATGCGGCCGAAGGAATGGCCAATTCTCTCGTCTTTCTCTCTTTTTTTTTATTATTTATTTCGCCTACGTATCGTTACGCCAAAATTTCGACCCGACGGTAATAGCTAATCCTTTCATTTTTCTGAAGCTAATACGGAAGTATTGCATTTTTTTTAATATAGCAGCGATTTTATCGAACAGTATCACGTTTCTCCCGACATACAATGAATTATAACAAAGTACATGCTGTCGCGTACGATGCGCGTTCGTTCACTCTTATTAGTCCCCATATCCGATTTTCAATGGAACCTGATTAATCACTCGTACATTTAATTAACAACCAATTCGAACGTTCACAAATTCCAATCAAAACGAATCGAATTCTGTACGCGGTATTAAATCGACTCAGAGTTGGACGCAATTAAATTATTCATTTTCTAGTATACTATCACCCATAGCATGACCTCGAATGATTAAATACCGAATAAAAATATATGCAACTGTAAATAAGACTTTGAGTGTACAGTAAATATAAATTTTCAGATGTAATAACATTTGCTTTGAAGTGTGTAAAGCTAGATTTTACACGTTTAATTTAATTGCTGGCTCTGAATAAGTCAATCGATGATAGTGTACCTTCAATAATTAATTTAATATTCTGACACTCGTTGATTTTGTTCAGAAAAATTTTTACACACAAAATTATTGCACAGATAACAAAGTTTAGACATTCTTACTTAATGATTTAAATTTGAAACGAGTCGTGAGAAATTGTAATGAAAAAAATTGCACTTTAAAGTTTTCGAACCGCTCAGAATCGTACATAGCTCTCATTGTCTCGTAGCATTTCGAGTCCACATTGAAAATCGCTATCGGGTGTAACTAACGAGACGAACAGCAGCAGCAGCAGCAGCAGCAGCAGCAGCAGTAGCAGCTGTGCGATTGCGCTGTATAATTTAGCAGACGAGAGAGCCACAAGATATCAAAGGGACCCCCCTCTTTCGCGCAACGCTTTCTATCCACATTACTTCCTTCCCGTTTTCAGCCTTATATCGAACAACAACATAAAAAAAAGGGTTCAAAAAAGAGAGAGAAAAAAAACATATATAGTCCGTAGACCAACCGAACGAGGAAAAAAAGTAAAAACGGACGAACGAAGGAGAAAGAAAAAATTGATAAACAAATCGGTTGAGTGGACGCGCAGCCACACGCGATTCTCTCGGAAGGCGCGCAGGCCCACTCTATCACAATCGAGCTGCCGCACTTGGCCGGCGGGTGGTATATGTGTGTGTGTATGTGTGTAAGTGTCTCTGTCTGTGTGTGTGTGTGTTCTGCTTCTTTTCCTCCGTAGCTCCCTCGCGCCTCGATGCAAAGTATATATATACTATCCCTTGAATCATCTGGTCGGGAAGCGGTTCGCAGTGGCGTCGAGTCACTCGTCTGTTGTTGGGCTGTGTGGCTCGTTCACGCGGCCGGCGATGAGGAGGAGGCCGAGGTAGCGGTCCTTGAAGTCACAACAGAGTAGTCGCTAGGATGCAATCGACGACTCGTCGCAATCACATCGCCGCGGCTGCACAACGGCACAGCAGCACCCACATATTTGTTAACTGCACCATCACACTCTATCACCTCTACACATTGCAATTGTCATGGTTTATGGAACCTGTAATAAGGACAAAGAGAAAGTATTACCCGTTAGTGTATAGCTGATGTAGCGACATATTGCAACATATGCCGCGAGTATCTTTATTTTAATTCTTGTTTATCCTTGCTAAATCAAAAGTCCGCGTGTGTGTATAGAGTCGTTTATTTTAAGCTTTGGATTAATTGAGCTTTATTTTGTGGGGAATTTAATATGAAGAGAGAACAGCTGTTTCTCATTTTAATTTTAATTTAAGTTTCAAATTAAAATTTTCATCGAGCGTCTCTAGTTCGCAAAATTACTAATTTAATTAGTAATGAAACAGTAAATAAATAACGCATTTCAAAATTAACACGATGGGATATATTCTATTTTATATCAATCGATAAAGGGATAGTAAATACTTTAAAAGACAATATTTGTCGTATGTACATATATATGAAATGAAAAAATAAATACCTAGTTAGGTGTCGACTATCTTCGTGAACGGCCATCTCCATGCTCTTAAATTCGTTAAGCTCCTTTCTTATAGCAGCCTTGTCCTTTGGAGTCAATCTCGTCCATGGTTTATCCGCTCTCCTGTCGTAGTCGTGCGCCTGCGTAACCTCTATGTAGTCATTGAACCTGATTATCTGCCAAATAAACGGGGTATAGGCATTAGTACAGGCACTGCAAATTATTAGCGCTGCAATTTTAAGGAGCTTATTAATAACTTCATATCTTTACGAGCCCTTTTGCAGTAAACTAGTTCCAATTACTTTGCGGACGAATCTAATAATAGAATTGTTAATTACGCGCTTCGATCATATGGAACTTTTTATTCCTGAGCTAATATAATAATGCAATTTAATTTCTTCAATTTTATACCTTTTTAAATATATTACGAATCCTATATGTAAATTTATTTTTATAATATTAATTGACACCAAATATATTCCGTTTAGCGAAGATATGACGTTAATCATAAAGAAATATTACTTATGTCGATAGAAAAATCTTTGGCAGTTTATATGACGTTAATATTTTATTATATGTAATTGTAATTGTAAGTTAATAAATGACAAATGTGCTTTCTCGTTATAGATTCGTACATAAAGTTTCCATAGAATTCATGCGTATTGCTCCACTTTTAAATCCATTTTAATTATATGAAAGTTTCTTTAAATTTCTTTTTACAATGGTAACGAAAATTCCATGAAAAGAAAATCAATTATTACGAATGCTCGTGAAAATATAAATTCAATCACAATTTCTCTATGATTAAAAAAATGAAAGGAAGAGTTTGATTAGCATTAAATTTTTATGGGGCATTTTATTGATTCCAATGATGAGACCGAGATTGATTGTATTTATTAAAGCAAATCATTTGAATATTTGTTATTTAGGTACAAGAAAGAAAGATAATCGAACTATTAATATTACAATTTTAATATTCTACGACAAATAATCAAAATCTTTTCAAATTCAATAATGCTTGATAGTTAATTTTAACGAGGATTAGCTTTATTACTATAACTTGTATATTTTTAAAGATCTAGTCATTTTAATGAATTACTAAATTAATATTATTAAATATATTCGAAGACATTAATTTTATGATGAATTTTAAGCGATATTGCAGTGCGGAACACCGCGAAAGCATTATTTCAAATATATCCAAATTAGTCGGCGGGACTCGCGCCGACGAGATCGCGGAAGTCTTTTGCAAAACTTTTGTATCCAGACGAGCGAAAGAAAGTTCGCGCGTAACAGCATAATGAGAGGCGGGAGGGAATCTTCCTCCTCGTCAAAGGGAGAAAGAGAGAAAGAGAGGAAAAAGAAGAAAAAGAAAAGGTTGAAATAGTTGAGCGAAACCGTATATACCTTCTTCTCCTTGAGTTCGTCGACGGTCGGCCGGAAGCTGAGCTTTCGCAAAAGATAGCGCTTCTTCTCCTCCTTTTGCTTCTTCTCCTCGGCCGGACTTTGTTCTGCGGAAAAAGAAGATTGTACACGGCACTTTGTACATCACATATGGGGAGGGGAAAAAGTTCTAGGTGCTGTATGCGCAGTTCACACACAGCGACGCTGCTATTCCTTATCGTTATACAGAGATGTGCGACAACGAGCTTAGACACGGTGCTTCGGCAGGGGAGAGCGCATCAATCGAATATGTACCTGCTGTCATTCTCGACTGCGCGCTTTTCCCTACCGCAAGCGTCCCACTGTATAAAGATCGGGGATAGCATCGTTATATCGAGGAGTGTAAGGATACTTTGAACACAGCGTTTATCGCACAGTGCGGGGACTCTATCTCCGCCTTATACCGCAGAGAACGAGCTCGCGTCATGCTAAGCACCAGGGCGTCTGTGTGTATATATATAGATATAGACACAGGCCTCCTCGCGTAAAGTCAGTTGTTACATAACGAGCTTACTTTTCAGAATGTTGCGCTCCTCGAGTTCCTCCTGAGTGGGCCGCATGCTCAGCCGCCTGCAACACACACACAGACACACAGCGACACACATCGCCAATTAGTACTTTGGCAACTTGGAAATGAGCAAATTCGGCATGTTCGTGAGTGGAAGGAGCGCCGAATTAACCGAGCTTCAAACAATTATTATACAGAACCGTGTGTACCTTCTTATACCCACACTTTATTTATTCAAGTATTTCGACAAATATTATACGTTTAATCAAATTTTTAAATTAAACTGCACAATTTTGACTTGCTCTGTTAAACAAAAACACGATGACCGATGTATTTTTGATTATATATTTCTAGATTGGAGTTTTTATTATATGGCCTTTGATATTTAAATTATCAGCGATTTTTGGTGAAATATTTCCATTGCCACAAGAACCATTTATTTATCCACGTTTAATTAGCTGCTCGTAAAGCTAAATCTGTTCGAGTTAATTTATTTACGTTTTATATATAGCGAAGACCATCAATCAGATTTTATCTTGACCAATATAATCAAATATTTTCTATATATATATCAAAGTAAACATTGATTAAGAATTTTTTCCGCGTGTACACAATTGAAGCAAAAAAAAAAAAAAAAAAACAGATAATCGAATAAATACGAGTTTGATACATATCGAAAAAAGATACATAATATATATGGAGTTTTTACATTCGCGATGGGATCTAAAAGCCTTTGATTACGCGCACACGTATGGATAGAACGTGGGAGTACAAATAAGGGAATGTGCAATCAGTGCGTCACTGCGGCGGCGGACCGTGTGCGTTACGTTTCAATACGGCAAATAGCACTTCGTTTATACCTACACGTTGTTATCGAGGCAATGCATGACTGGCAGTTCGCTATCTTCCTTCTTTTTTGTATTGCACGCGCCTTTCTGCTAATTTTCTTTTCTCTATCGAGGACTCCTGGTGATCGGGGCCTTTTTTTTTTAAACTATTGATTCGCGTAATTACTGGTATTGAATCGGTTATACTATCAAGGCTGCACATAGATTTCGCGAAAATCCTATACTGAAAGGTTCTTTTTTGCAAGTATCCGATAATTGCGCGGAATGGCGCGCAAAATCAACAAAGGGAGATAGAGAGAGAGAGCGAGAGATCGGAGTTGAAATAAATCCTGAAATATTTTGCGCGAGGTGCGCACGTATAGGGGGAGGCGCTCGTAAAGTCCGTCACTATATGTATACGGCGTTGGTGCGTTAACAGTCGTGCACGATTCTCACCGCTGCCTCCGCATTTGCCGAGAGGATTTACTCGCCCTGGTGGAGTGGGACAGCGTGATGTAGCCCCTCGACTCTCTCTCTTTCTCTCTCTTCTCGATCGCCGATAAAATGTGGGCAAGGGAGAGAGAGAGAGAGAGAGAGAGAGAGAGAGAGAGAGAGAGAGAGAGAGAGAGAGAGAGAGAGAGAGAGAGAGAGAGAGAGAGAGAGAGAGCACGCGGAAGAAGAGCGCGAGAAAGAAATTGCGGTGGCGCGACAGAAAAAGCACACGCGTATTATACTGATTTCTGCAAAAAAAAAAGCTTTGAATCAACTTTGCACACTCTAGCTCTTTATTCTTTGTTGGCTTTGGGAAAAGTTCGTATAAAGACTGTATTTGTTAATGCTTTTTTTCTTTCTGTATATCGATTAGCGGTGACTGCACAAGAGAGAAAGAAGTACGTGAACGGAATAAAAGTGCAGGATGTACAGGTGATGGAGAGGTTCGAAATCGCGTTAATTTAACTTTATATAGTACAGGAATTTTGCTCTGTTTTTTGTTTTGTTTTTCAACAAAATGGCTTTATTCGGTTCTTAAAAGCTCTTCAAAGTTAATTTAAAAATCGAAATTCTGGCTCCCTTTGTTTCAAAGGGCTACACTCGATTCGAATGAAAACGTACATTTTCAGTAAATGTGCTTTTATTGTCCTCGTGTATATTTGAAATTTAAATTACCGACAAACAAAAATGACTGAGTATTGTCATTCGGATAAAGTGTTATTCGTTTACGGAAAATAATGCGCAAAGCAGAAAATAACGTTGAAAATATTATGACAACTGTGCTTATTGTCAATCATGTCAATTGTCAAGTTCAAATATAGCACTTCACAAAAGTAAAAGTACACCTGTTGTTTTACTAATATTTTCATGGATAATTTTGTTGCAAATGGATAAAAGTTTTTATATATATTGTTTGAACTAAGTTGCTTTGCACAAGAACTGCCATTTCAAATGTAAACGACTTTAATTTCATACTATAATTAGCTAATATCGAGCAATATCAAGCCAAATGAGTTTCTAGTTTCGATCTTGGTTACTCTACATTGTTTTACATTCAAGAATCGCAGTGAAACAGAAGATAACTGTTAAATATGTTACACATTGTTACACGGTATTTGGAAAATATTTTATTCATCTCATTTAATAATCGTTAAAATTGAATTGTTTCCTTGCCCGAGAATAATATCCAATAGTTTTCCAGAACTAAATAATATACAATTACGTCAAATGCTCAAATTTGAAGAAAATCATCGACAATGCTCAACAGCTACAACTCGAGATTGATTAACTTAGCAAACTTGAACTATGCACCAAATAGTTTTTCGCGTCCGCGCGAACACGAAGTCCCGCGTACTTCACACTACCGAATCTTTTACAATTTGACGCAAGCATCGTCTGCAGCGCACCGGTAAGCTAATTTGAAAGCCCGCTCCTCCGGCCCGACGCTAATTGCAAGTGTCTCGTTAAGCTCTTGGGCTTTGATGAGATATCGCCTTGCCGCGCGCTCGCGCGCACTCCTCCTTTCCAGCATAAGAAATTCGAGATTTTACAGTTGCAGCACTAATTTACTTTGTCAGTTAATGATGAAATTGCTTTATCAGTTTGTTTAATTCTTATTAACATCGATAAATATCAAACTTTTATCTAGAAGTCAAAGGCACGCGTAGTTTCATTTTTTCTATATACTGATTTTATTTTCTTTATAGAGCTTAGAATATTTCCGATTAAAAGATAAACGCGTGCATATCCCCGCGGGTTTTGATTAAAAAATTAATTATTATACCGCGGCGCTCGATCCAGAAGTGTAATGCGGATGTATATAGAAAGGAATGACTCACCTGATGAGCCTCGCGCCGATGGCTTCCTTCGTTTCCTGCCTCTCATTGTCGGACTGCACCTGAAGGATGTTGCGGTTGATGAGCTCCTGCCGGTCGGGCCGCAGCGCGAGCTTCAGCGACAGCGACTCCTTGCGCGCTATCTTTGCCGCCAATCGGCCTGCGCAAACGGAGAAATTAAATGATTTTCAGTCACACACACACACACGAATGGGTTTCGCACATCCCTTTTTTGGGTGCTTCATTAATCGGGCGAGACCGTGTGAGAGCTTTCGCCCGATTGCGCATAGCTGCTGTGCAATCATACATCGGGGATTGATATTTACATTGAATCGCTCGATTCTTTTCTGGATTCTAAATTCGATCTACGTATTTATATTCCCAAATGCGATAGTTTGAACAATAGAAATTCATATATATTGGCGTTTGCAATTTTTTCTTAAGGACACTCTATAGTAACTACGCTAGTCAAAACGCGAAAAAGAAAGAGACAGAGAGAGACGTGTGGCCACTGCTTTAATTCCGTGCAGTTTGACATTGCCATTACTCAAAGAATCGACGATGAAAATGTACAGAAAAATTTATCAATATTCTTGAATCTATATGTACAATGATGTAGTATTATTTAAACAACTTGAAAGTACCGTTAGCAGGGTTTAAAAGATGTAAAAAAAATTGTGCATATTTATAAGTTTTTCTTTTGACAAATGTCTGTTATGAATTTTTGTAAATTGAAACATTTCGTGTTTAATATTATTCATTGGATACCAAAGTAGATTTTCACAAAGTTTGAAATGATAATTTTCAACAGAAAATATTTTGGAGGTTATTCAGTAAATAATAATACATCGACATGAGTTCTTATTCCTCAATTTATTATGAATATTCTAGGTACCCTCAAAGTATCTTTTAAATTAATACAGAATCCTTAGATATTATTATATCATGTAAAAAAATTTCGATCCAGTCTTAGCGTCAATTATTTTGTAATACGTAATTGTATACGACGAAAATGCATTTTTCCATAAGAGCCAATGTTAAAAAGAGAATAATTAAAATATTTATTTCCCTGCTCCAAGGTACCCTAGCCTTCTGAAGTTTGGTATGGATACTTTTTATGTAAAACTTACCCTGTGTACAAAATATCATAATTTTTTTTAGCGTTATTTACTATAGAACCTCCTTAAGTGTTCAATATTTAAATTTATATATTTTGCTTGCATATATCTTTTGTTTTTAGAATTTGTATTATTTGCATATACTAATTATGTTATCGATTCAGATTAATTAGATCTGGTGAGAATAAAACTTATTAATTGTTCAGCAACAATTAAGTTATTTACTTTCTTTGAGCACATAGAAAATAAATGCATTTTAAATTTCATAATATATCTCATTTCATTACAAAATCATTAAAATTTACTTGGTCTTTTTAACATGATATTACAATGTATTATTAGTAATTCAAACTGATCTGAAACAATAAAGACGTTTCTACGTTTTTTTTTTATTACTGTCAAAAGATTTGCATTTGCAGCGGAAGCGTGATTCGCAATATTCGGGATAAAAGTGCAATGCTAAAAGCCAAAGCCAGTGATTAATCCTCTTGAAATAATTGCATGATTCACAGGAAAACATATAGCATTTGAGGATATATCTAATTAAAGGCCCGGTCCAACCGTTAATCGAACTGCGGATCGAACGAAAAACAATCATATAATAATTTTACATTGATAAATCTGCTTGTCCTTAAAATATTATATAGATTATAAGCGCTTTGCTGTACTTGTACAATAGTCGTCCAAACTGAAAGCATCATGTGTGCCATGCGAAACAAAATCTAAAACTTCCCTAACTTTTGAGTTGAAAAAGGGCAAGTCAAGGGTAGAAGGTCCATAGGCAAAACCGACACATCGAAAGTTGGCTTCGGCCATCATCCGTAAGTTATATATTATACACATCACGCGAGAAATCCCGACACATTTATTAACAATCCACGCGGCGTCTTGGTATATACGCGGGCTTATTCATCGCGTTAGCAACAAGCCGAGCGTCCAAACTTCTCAGAAGCTGCGCCGGTTAAACTGCGCTGCTCGACCGCGTTGGTTATACAGTCTTGGCGTTTTGACGGGCAACAACAATGAGGTGCACAGTCGAGTGCTGTACATAGCGCCTCGCTATAGGAGCTCAGCGCGTTGATGCGTACGCCGACAGGTATACGTGTGTTTACCGTCGAGTTCCGAGCAGCTGTGGCTGCGCTGCAAGGCATCAACTGTCCGCCAGGTCTGCTGCTGCTGCTGCTGCTGCTGATACTGTTCGCACGCGTCGATCGTCGGCCAGGCGATCGCGTAAGCCGATGCAGCGCGATGCACCGTTAACATGTTCCGTCAGCGATAAGCTCACACCGGCAACTGTGTCCGTCAATGCGCTACCGACACCGATCTATATATCTATGTACATATACACGTACTCAAGATCTCGACTGTTTTCTCGAAAGTATATGTCGTTAATACGGGTAGAGACAGAGAGAGAGAGAGAGAGAAAACGGATCGAAATTAGAACGTATAGATTTGGTCTCGAGCAGCCAGTAGAGAATTGACAATGTAAGAGTGCGAGATGTGTGTGTGTGTGTGTGTGTGTGTG
>UELV01007123.1:7913-20537 GCA_900490015.1 Megastigmus stigmatizans | reverse complement strand
ATATATATATATATATATATATATGTACACTGTGTCGTGCATAGCTTTAGGGTATTCGAGAGCGATTAATGGATGCATTCGGCATTTGACGGTCTCTATATGCGAGCTGCTGCTGCTGCTGCTCTCTCTCTCTCTCTCTCTCTCTCTCGCTCTTGAGCGCGCGCGCGGCTTACCGACACGCACAATTTTCTGAATTTAGAATGCGGACACCAGACTCTTTCTCTCTCTCTCTCTCTCTCTCTCTCTCTCTCTCTCTCTCTCTATCTCTCTCTCTCTCTCCTTCTCTTCTCCCTTCTTCTCTCACTCTCTCTCTCTCTCGTTCTCTGTCTCTACTGCCGCAGCTCGGATGAGTTTGGGTGGCGCGCGCGACCGAACTCTTCATCCTATGTATTTTCATTAGCGCTGCATTCCTTTTTTTTTGCGCGGCTGTTGCATTTTCACGGGATTTTTCGCGCGACAACCTTTTTTTCTACCGAAGACGATAGAAATTCTTGGATGCTGCTGAACAATTGGTTGGCACACATTTATATATGCTTATCTCGAATGTTTGTAAGCGTTGATTTTTCGCTTATAATAAAATTAATTTTGAATGATGCATTCGATTCCTTGAAAATTGAAGAGAAATTCGGATTCATTGGGTGGACGGTTTTTATATACTTTATTCAGTTATATTTTAATTTCTCGATAATATTGAGTCAATTTCACTTTTGCGTTAACTAAAAATGCTGAATTTGTCTGACTTCTCGTTCGATTAAATGCGATATTCAAATTATATACTGGCCCCAATTTCAAACAACAGAAACTAGCAAATAAAATTAGTCACGAAATAGCTAAACAATATATGTCTATAAGTGTAATTTGAGAATTGCGTGCACTAATACACTTGAAATGGATTGCATCAAGCAGTTGCGAGAGAAACGAGAATGTTTTACTCGATGAAAAATGCTCGATACTTTGTACACGGTGTATTTGATATTTTAAAATGAAATAGAAAAATATGAAGGAATACTTACATATATATATATATATATATTCAAAAAAAGTGGATAAATTAGTTTTATCAAACCTGTGAAAAGAATTATGTTTTTACAACAGAATGG
This sequence comes from Megastigmus stigmatizans, assembly GCA_900490015.1. NCBI lineage: Eukaryota > Metazoa > Arthropoda > Insecta > Hymenoptera > Megastigmidae > Megastigmus > Megastigmus stigmatizans. The sequence goes on along the minus strand of UELV01007123.1, from coordinate 19,437 downwards.
TAATTCATATAATATATTAATCCTTAAAAAAATTGTAAAACATTTGATTTAAAAAAAAATCGAATTTTGTTCAACGAAAGAGTTAAAAAACAATCTAATGAAAGTTCAATTAAAATCGTACTCGACATTAGCTACTTTTATATAAATTAACCACTGCGAAAATTCAAAGGAAAGAGTTATAATTATCCAATTAAATTCCAAAGGGAATCTATAAAAATTGCTCTACCGTTTAATGTACGAAAGAACGTTAAATTTGAAAAAAAGTCGCTCGAATATAAAGATTTTTAACATAATGCCGAATTTAACACTCCATTTAATAATTGTCAGTAGAAACAGAAGAATATGGCAAAACAATGATTTTAAATCAAGTTTATTTTATAACTTCCCCTTTATCAAGAGGGACAAATTTTTATTAGCTAACTGTTTATATACGTATCGTACTTTCTCTAAACACTAATTTCATTCCAATCACTTTCTTTGATCGGATATAATATCTAAAAGTTTGTATCTTGCATGACTCGGTACTATATATACGTTATACTACACAGATTTATTAACATTACATTGTATATATACGAACCGCAGTCCGCACCGAACCATTTGATATATTGCTACGCTTCATCAAATATTGCAGTATAAAGATGCATTTACATGAAGGTTCAAGAGTTCAAGAACCATTTAGTGCAATGAGTGCGCGAGGACCAACCAATTATTTAACTGGAATAGAGAGAAAAATTAAGCTACTGGTTCTGTTACGTCTAGGGAGCGTAACTAAGAAAATCCGATATAGTAATTTAATGTGATGTGAAGTTAGTGCAAAAACACAAGGATGGGTGGCAGAAATTTAGAACTAACACTATTAACGTGAGACGCCGATATTTAGTACACGCATGCACATTATTGGATGGAATAGTATTAGTGATTTATCTTATTAGTTGTTGGTGTTGTAGTACAGCTATACAGGAGCGTCGCACCGATGCTCGTCCGTTCGTCGGCTCTCGATTAATTTACAAGCGCGCTAGATTTGAATTTTAAAGTAGACTATTTGAATGGTTTGGATTTCGCGCTTACTCGACGAATGATTTAGTAAACTCTGAATTATAATTTACTCAATTTATTCTCAAGATTCTCACACAAATACAAATTAATGTTTGACTTTTACAAATATTCAAAGCCTGAAGATAATAATATATAATCGAGTTAACGAGTGTCGTGGGAACGACCTTTTTCTTCGCTGGTAATGGACAGAGAGAGAGAGAGAGAGAGAGAGAGAGAGAGAGATCTGCAGGCATCGCTCCGATACGACGTCTAGAATTAGAAAAAGCGATTGAGGAAAACGCGCCCCTTTTTATACTCGAAAATTCATTACATTACAAAGCGCGGTCTTTCTGGAAGCTTCTAGAAGTTTCCATGTTTGACATGCTTATTAGTCTTGATTAAAAGGGGAAGGTAAATTAGTATTTCATATGGTTGCTGGGGTTGTATTCCATCGTTGGTGCTTCCCCTGAACTGACTCGATCTGATGAACTACTTATAACTGTTGATTGTAGCTGGATGACATTAATCTGTTGATTGTTCGGTTGGTACTTATCATATGAGTCTATCGCTGCATCGATTCTGTGCGTACAGGAGTTGCCGATGTTGTGTTTGGGGGTTGCGTAGCTATAGTTAGCACGATGTAACAGTTCTTATAAAAACTCCAAAACATCCATGTTGCTACATCCTAAATAATCAATCTTTTTAAAAGGATATTTTAACACTCTAAACTAGCAAATACTAGATTTTATTATTTATAAAGTAGTTTTTTTAAGAAATATATACGATATAGATGGCGTATACTATTAATTAATATTTAGATAGTTTCTAAATATAAAACATAATTTTGTATATAATATATGTAATACCATATATTAATTATTATTTATTTAATTCTTATTTATTGCGCTAGTATTATTGAATGGTAAGATAGGAAACTGTAATCTAGATTGAGCAGGTTATACATTGAAATTACAACCGCTATAGTCTAGCAGACGACAAACCAAACACGTGGGGTGCCTTAGAACTGACGAAACAAGAATTGGTCATTGGATAAATTCATTAATTTTAGGTATTAAGATAAAAATATAATTTAAAATATTATACTTATATTTCCAATTAATCTATTATTTTTATCTTATATTTTTCTTACATAATTTTCAAGGTTATGTACTAGTAAATCTAATTCAAAAATGCATCAACTACATAAATTAGTCGGAAGTTCAAGAAAATTATTTAAAACACTTTTTACAAATCACAATTTAAGTATCAATCTATTAAGGAATTTGTCTACTAACGATAGACCAGCAGTTATACTAGGGATTGAAACGAGTTGTGATGACACAGGCTTTGCTATTGTTGACAGTACAGGCACAGTTTTGGGAGAAGCCCTTAATTCACAATTGTTAGAACATTTACCGTAAGAAATTTTCTACTAGGTATACATAAATTCAGTTGAATTGCACATGTTGTTCATTGTAAATTAATTTTTGCTGGTAGAGAAGGAGGTATCAACCCACCTTATGCACGAGACCTGCATAAGCAAAATATTCAAGGTGTATATGAAGAATGTTTAAGATCGGCAAACATGAGATTAGAGGATGTAGATGCTATTGCAGTAACAGTAGAGCCCGGTCTACCAATGTCATTAATCGTAGGAAGAGATTTCAGTTTGGAATTATCCAAAATGGCCAATAAACCTGTTATTCCAATTCATCACATGAAAGCTCATGCTCTAACAGCAAGAATGGTTGAAAAAGTAAGAGTAGACGATATCTTATTTACATCATGTATAAGTGTTATTAATAATTTTTTTATTTTATTTACAGGTAGAGTTTCCATTTCTTGTACTCCTTATATCAGGAGGCCATTCTTTATTTGCACTGGCAGAGTCAATAGAAGAATTCAAAATTCTTGGTTCAACTCTTGATAATGCAGTTGGTGAAGCATGTGACAAAGTAATTTTTATGCAATTCTTATTAAATGCATCAATTTTTTATGACTTTTTTTAGAATAAGATTCAAAGTCTGATCAATAAGTTTATTTTATACTTGAAAAAGAACGAATTTCTTATGTTGATTAGAAAATTCAGAAAATAATATAATATAGCATGTAATCTTTTATGATCGATTCAATTGACAATTATTATTTTAGGTAGCACGAAGACTAAAGTTAATGAATATATTAGAATACTCAGAAATCAGTGGAGGACAAGCAATTGAATTAGCTGCAAGTAAAGCAGATAATCCTGATCCGTTTTTCTTTCCTGTTCCCTTAGCACATTATAGGGACTGTATGCTTAGCTTTTCAGGTTTAATTACTAAAGCATTGTATCATACTGTTAACCAGGAAGAAAAGTATAATATTAGAGGAGCTGATATAATTCCAGATGTGAACAATGTTTGCGCTGCATATCTACTAGCGGTGACCAAGCATATATGTTTAAGGACTGAAAGGGCAATGGAATTTCTTTCAAAAAGAGATTTAATTCCTGAAGATAGAAAAACTTTGGTACTCACATCATTTTATAAAAATATTTTACTTAATTTTTAAAAGAAAACTATAAATTTCAATATTTAAATTAAATTCTAGGTGGTATCCGGAGGAGTAGCTTCAAATAACTTCATTATAAATGCACTACAGAAAGTATGTTCAACAACAGGATACAGACTAGTCAGACCTCCACCAAAACTCTGCACGGATAACGGAATCATGATTGCATGGAATGGAGTAGAAAAATATTTAGCTAATATAGGAGTAATAAGAGATAGAGATGCAATAGATAAAATTGATATTGCTCATAAAGCACCTATAGGTGAAAATTGGAGTCAGATTGTACTACAGGAAGGTATAAAAAGGCAGTGGACTAAAATAAAATTCGAGGAAGTCAGAGTAAAATGATTTTTATATTTATTAACTATCAACAAATCTAAACATTTGTTAGCTGCTAAACTTACTCATGTTCATGTAAATATGTAAAAAATATTTTGTACAAAGAATAAATTTAATTATTCACATAATTATTATTACTCATCTTTAAAATAGTATATATTCTTATTTACAAAAGTGTAGGAGCATTAAGTTTCAGCTCTTTTTTTAATTTTTTAATCAATTTTAATTCCGGCATTTCCTTCTCTAATTGGAGATCTTCTTCTTGCTGTATTTTATCAAGATTCATTCTTATTACTTCTTTTAACATATTTATTTCGCCTTTATCCCGCTTAATTAAGGATACTGTCAAAATATTTTCGAATTCTAAACATCTTTCTGGACACATTTCTTCCGAAAATTCTGATGTGAAATCTTTCAAATTTTCAAAGTATGGTTTAAATTTTTTATACACATCTTGAGCGTTTTTAGTATCCATCTTGTTTATTACAAGCATGGCTGGTTTATCTAGTAATTCGGGCTTATAGAGTTCAATTTCCTTATTTAAGAGTAAAATACTTTCTAAGCAAGTTTTTGGATAATGCCGTGCGGATAATTGAAATCCTTGAATATCTGTAATAAATAATAACATTTTTGCTCTTTCTAAATGTTTTAGAAATTCATGACCCATTCCAACATTTTTATGAGCTCCTTCAATGAGTCCTGGTAAATCTGCTATTAGAATTTCTCGAAAATCAGGATAATATATTTTTCCTAAGTGAGGCTTTACAGTAGTGACTAAAAATAATATTCATATTATTAAATTATTATAAATCTCACTGTCTAATATTTTAAATTTGCTTACATGGATATGCAGCTACTTTGGGTTTAGCATCTGATAAACTCCGTATCAATGTGCTTTTTCCTGCATTAGGAAAACCAACTAATGCTACATCACATATCAACTTCAAATCCAAAATAATAGCATGATTTTCTCCTCGCATACCACTAAAATCTGTTGCCTTACAGCCACCAGCTCCTCCCATAGCTACTACCATTTTCTTTTCAACCTTATCCACTGAACCTGTATAAATTCGTTAATCAAATCAGTCTTAAAAAGGAAGCAGCAGTTACAAAATCCTTTATATTTTCTTACCAATGAAGGTACCATTTTCATGGTACACGTCAACACCTGGAGGAACATTAATTATTAAATCTTCTCCTGCTACACCTATGATTCCTTTTTTCGTACTATCATAGCCAGTACCACCAGTTAAAGTTTTTTCTTTTACACATTTTGATAAATCTCTCAAAGTATATCCTTCTTTAGCTCTTACATAAATATCTCCTCCTCTACCACCCACTCCACCATAGTTTGACAATCCTGAACCTCCAGTACCTCCTTTTACCTGAACTCGTAACTTGTCAAGAAATCCTGAACGAAGATATTTTCTTGGAGCCTATTGTATTATCCAAAAATACATAGATATAATTTAGAATTTAAAATAATATTAAAAGTCATACCGGAACAATTAAATTAATGAGTAATTTCAACTCACTTTAGTTATAGTTTTTGCATAACCTAAGAATGACGTGAGGCAAACCATTTTTTGCTGCTTGTAAATCGATCACCTGATACTATTTATGTAGCAAAACAGAGTATTTGTCATTTTACTGTTTGATTCTAATGATTGCCATAAACACTTCTCATAACGATAGTAAACGTTTTTTTTATTTGAACTGAGCTACCGGCACACATCTTCTCGTATAATAACAGTATATAGGTATAGTACAGCCTGTACAGCTCAGTACTTTAAACTATATAATACCAACGAATATATAGTTAAAGGGGAATCTGTGCAGATCTTCTATACCGACTGGTATTACTGGTGAGTACTGAGTGGTGAGTTGGTGACCAAAAAAGTTTTACATAACTTTCTTCTTTTCTACTGCACTACTGCACAGAATGAGTTGAAAATTTGTCAGTACACTCAAAATACGCTAAAGAATGGCGCTCTGGTGAGAAAATTGTAAAAATCTGAAAAAAGAAAAAAAAAGTTTTACACATCTTTTGGCTCTCCTGTTAAACCAATTGGCTTTAAATTTTGTTTTCACTCATAAAATTCATTGATCAATAGCGCTCTGGTCAAGAAATTTGTAAGCTTGAAAAAAAATCAAAAGGTTTTATTGATTTTTGAACTTTAAGTTTATAGATACTTAGCAAATGTACGACACTTAAAGTTTCCATAGTTCTAACACATCCCACTAGATGGCCCATAAAGTTCGGTTTTCAAGAATTACAACTTTCTTTTGAAACTGATAGGATCTTACAAGTTTCGTTCGAAATTTTCTCGAAATAATAAATGTTTAACTTTTAATTTTACAAAAACAGTCTTTCAGATTTTTTCAAACAATATAGGTACCTAAAAGTTTGAATATCATTTTAAACTAACTAAAAGTTTGAATATCATTTTAAACTAACTAAAAGTTTGAATTTCAAATTTTAAAATCATTTTAAAATATAAACAATTCAGATCCATGAAATCCCGTGTGCCATTAATAAAACATTGGAAATATTTTTAGGTTCATCGAATGGGCATAAAAAATTTAATTGAATTTAACGAAATGTTAAAAAAATGCTTAAAAAATACGTATTTTAAGTTTCACGACTCAAGCTCATACCAGCAAAAGAATTTGAAGTCCATCTCACCCAAACTGAATCTATATACTTATCCTTTGATTCTCGCTTTTAAAATTGAAAAATATTTTTCAGCTGTCTACCACTGTCATAACGACAGATTTACGAGCTAAAAAAATCCCTTCACGTTCCATCTGCCTCTCCTCATTCTTTTAAATGGACCATCATCACCAGCTGCGTATCCACCTGAAAGTATATCGTTAAATTTAACCCACGGGAAACCCGTGCGGACACAATATTCCCCCAAACTCGTTCATCTCCCACTATTATCCCTCTGTCAATTTATTCCGCTGACGCAACAGCGTGGCATAGTTCGCTAATCGCGCGCAGTTTTTATTTATGGATCACGCGACGTGATCATCGGCGGCGGCGCGGCGCTTACGGATAGCTTATAAAAGCTATTCGCTCTCCCGCGCGCGACTCAATGAAGAAACGACGATGACGAGTGCATATATATGCACGTGACCGATGCGGCGCCTGCTGCAGTCGCCGTCGCTGCTGCGGCGCGAGACGAATTTTATTATTGGAGAGGGATGCGCGATTGGAAGCGCTGTATAGGCTTAACTGGAAAATTAAGGATATAGGAAAATCTTTCGCTTTTGAACTATTTGGGATACTAATCAGACATAATGTAAGATTAAAAATCATCAGCTGGTAAGTTGCTAGGAGTTCGATAAGATCAGCCGAAATTTTTGCTGAATTGATATTATTTGCATTTCATTTTACCGATAGTTATCGATTTGAAATTAGTATGTAAGTACAGTTGTAAAATCATCTGATTGATATAGCACTGTTGCGTTCCTCTCTCTAAAAAAAAAGAGAAAAGCACCGCACCGAAATGTGTTTTCCAAAAAAGGACGGCTCGTGCACTTAAAACCAAAATCGAAAACAAAAATTTTAGTGCATCATGTTAAGAAAAATTTACGTCAAGATTCTTGGCTACATCGAACCAAATCAGTTTCAATTAGATCTAAATAAAAGCTAGTAATGTATGAATCAAGTAAACGGTTTTCTACGCACTATAGACCTGTTGCCTCTATATAACGAAGCGACTACGTCTGACGCGGACGAATGGAATAAATGCCTTCGGTGGGCTCGACTGGTCTCGTGGCTGCATTAATCTTGCTATTACGTCTTAGTCTCGTGAAATCACGATGTTTGCAATCACCCGATTAACTCGAGCATACGTGATTATACTGAACCTTAAATGGCAAGAGCGATATTCTTCATATTATTCCTAGTGATTGTTCGTTAATAACTATTTAAAATTAGTATCGAATTTAACTTGCCACATAACCTAACATTCATTTTAAGTATAAAGATTATTAACAACTGCGTCTTTCAACGGAAATGTCTACAATAATTAGAAAATTACTAGTATAGGTGAACGAGAAGCTGCGAATTTCTAGTAATTTATTAAAAATAAACGTACTTCTCAAATAAGACGAAGCTTCTATTTTCGAGTAACTGATAGTCATGCCAACTGATGGCTCACCTATACGATATACATATTCAACGCTTAATCCTAACACACTACTTGCGCTATTGCTGATTTGAAAAAAAAGTTAAGGGGACTTATTATGTGCTAATTTTCCAATGTGATTTACCGTTACCACATACGTGTGGCTCAATGCATCCTCAATTTACTATACACGTATTTACTTCATACGTATGACTTAAATTTATGCAGATTTACGTTACAATTTATTATATATAACTTGGTTATATCATTTGCAGTACTTTTTAATGATTTTTACAATTCAAAAATATTTAAGTAATTGGATTCAATTCCAACAGCATCCAACGTGTCTTCCATAGATATACAATACTACTTATTTCCAGCGCTAGACTTTATCATAATAAAGTTTATCTTTAAGGTAGCTCTATGGATACTCTCTAGTCAGTAGAGTGATTAAACGAAAAATTGCTTTAAACACTTAAATAAGCGTATTAAAAGTATATCAAAAATTTTTTCTTTAATTTTTATTTAGTTTTGATATCCTATTCTTTATTATTTTATTAAAATAAAACATTTTTGAAAATAATTTTTTTCTGTTCATTTCTATCGTTTCCTAAATTAACCCGTGAAAACAAGATTTTACTTGCTTTGATAGTAAATATCTTTTAATTTTACACGATAACTTACAATAACTTTTATATTTTTGGAAAGCTGAGATATCAATCTATTAAAATCTAGTTTTTCAGTAATGGATTAGACCGCTATCTATTCAAAAATCTTTCACTTCCTATCTGTCGGAGAGTCTGTCTCATAAGGGCTAATGTTAAATACCCGTAAATATCTCAACTTTAATTTACAATATTTTTAATTTTTACACGATAACTCGCCTCAATATTTATAAAATATATTCAGTAAATCCACCTGAATATTTCTACGTAATTATTTTTTATGTCTTAGAAAATCGGATTAACCCTAGAGCTACCTTAAGTGATCGAAGAATTTATAAAAAGTCCACTAGACTAGGTGAAACTTATATTTTACGATCGACGTCTGCAGAAAATTGAGTATCAACTAATACACGTCAGTCTTCATGACAATGCTTTAAAAAGATTCCATTAGTTATTATACCTATGTATGCGTGTCTTGCGTGGATACGCATACAATGTGTTTCATAAGTCTATTAAAAGTGATTAGCTATTTGAACGATTATATATACAGTAATAATAAATTTTTATTCTCTGTATCAATGATGAATATTGCATCCTATTGATTTACTTTATATACCTATTTACTTATTTAATAGATACAAAATATTTTTTATTTTTCATAAGAATATAAAATTAACAGAATAATAATACATTAATAATAAATTAATAATACATGTAAAATCTAACTAGTCTGAAATGATAATCCAACCTTAAAAATATTTATTAATTACTAACCCTTGAATATTCTGCTGTTATGAGACATGTTCACCTTAAAGTGATATGAATTGTGACAGATATTGGAAATTTTTAAAACCATAATTTATAATGTCTTAAGTGAGTTTCCGGCCTTATGTTTCCAATATCAATTCTGAAAATATCTTTTAAATTTCACTTTACATTTGGAGTACTATCGAAACTAAAAATTTGGAAGTTACCAATGTAATAATTTCTATTTTGGAGCACACTTTTTATTTAAATATAACAATGGAGTAGCTTATGACTCTCAAATATTTGGCATATGTAATATGTCGATTATCAAAACTCATCACTACGGTGATAAATTGTCTGCACGGAGAAAAATTACAATAGTACTTTGTAATCCAATCACAGACCGTCAAAAGTGGAAAAATTACAATAGTTTCTAGTAAAAATTATTTTAAATAATAGTAAAATTTGATGTGCACTTAGTAAAATTTTACAGGCACCTGGTAAAATTTCCCAGATAACTATTGTAATTTTTTCCCTTTTCATAGACTGTGATTGGATTACAAAATACTATTGTAATTTTTATTTGGGAATTTCTCTCCGTGTTAATTCTCAAAAAGAAGCCTAAATAATTCCAATAAACTATTCAAATCCATTGCAACCCAGCACATAAAAGTGTCTTCGTCAACGCGTCAAGAAGCGCACGCAAAAAGCACAAATCATGCAGTAGATATACGGCTCCCATAAAAACGTGAGGAAAGCTACAAGATACTGTACTCCAACGCATCACCGCGGACATCGGAAAATTACTTCTTCACGTCTCGTTCGATCTCTCAATTCTCCTCACCTCCCTCCGTTTCATTCACACATAAACGTGGAGCTTCTATATTGCACCGGTGACGTTATGGCTCTGACAATAAAGTACACTGTCGCCTCTCGCACACCACACTGCACATATTCCCAAACGAATGATACCAATTAACCGTACGCGCGCGCGACACTCCTGTGTGTGTGTTTGTGCGTACACGTCGGGGAATTTCTGCTCTCGGGGAATATATGTTCTATGCCGTTCCATACGATAGGATCGTCGGTGTGTTTGCGAGCCAAATCAATTGCTCCGCACAGTAATTGCGAGCTAGAAGTCAATTGCACAGATACGAGCACCGATCGAGAGGATAGCCTGGATATATATTTATTTTCTCCTCTATTGTGATACGTGCGCAGTGGTTGTTATACCAATACGATGGAAGAATGTGTCTTGAGGACACATGTGCTTCTGTACAGATTGCTAGATAGACTTGTGGTGCTTTGGAATTCAAGTTGGATTACGGGAGCAAAGTTTTCATGATATCTGGGTGGATTCTTATGGACGTTATGTGATTGTATTATTGAGATGGTCCTTCCCAAGAGTAGCAAAGATTAGTCAAATATATTTTAAGGTCAAATTGATATGAAAAGATCTGACAGATTATGGGTTCAACTGAATCTTGCATGACGATTATGCATATCACTTGACGAAAGCCTACCTACCACTTACTCAGACTTGAACACTAACATTGTAAGGTATACAAAAGATATGATTGGAAGTCATCGTCAAGCCATAATGTCAAAACCAACTTCAAGTTTTTTCGCATCATAGTTTCCTGATTATATTGTCTAATGAACCTTTCAACGAACACATAGACATAATTTAACTCGACATTAGCAATGGACCCGAATCCAAATCTATTACATCTTAATTAACATATGCATCCTCATGCAACCACCAAAAACCAACTCTAGCACAGCCAATGTAAAAGTTTCCTCCGCAACGCAATTCATCACCAATCCCACCACGACTCGTTCCATCGACGTCGTTCCAGCCTAAACCGAGACTCCGTCATCCATCTCGGACGGTGGTAGGATGATGCAGCAGGTCTCTCTCTCCTAGTATACCACACGACGTGATGTACACGGATCGCGCGATCCTACCGCAGATCGTAAAAAAGCCATTCGATTCGCTAAATGCTTCGTATACGCGGAGGCTCGTCTTCTCTCTCTCTCTCTCTCTCT
>UELV01007116.1:11382-34008 GCA_900490015.1 Megastigmus stigmatizans | reverse complement strand
TACATTTCAAAGACGCTTGCCTGTTCTTGTTTTCCTAAACATATAAATAAATTTATAAATATACCTATAACTTCGCTATACTGATGTATCGCTATACTTTAACGCATAATCGCATGTAAGGGATTTTGTTGAAAGTCCTCTTATATACTAACCGAGTCAATTTCTCTTTTGATATAATTAAATCATTGATTATAGTATTTCACGTATGGTTTTTAATATTCCAATCTCATAAAAAACTTATACTTAGCTTCAGCGTTGAATTATGTAACTGTTGTAATCAACGTGAATCGTCACTATTAAAGTAACGAGACAACTCGGTGATTAAGATACTTTGTACTAATGAATTAGTTTTACGGTATTTCTAGGTAAAACAAACAGTTAAATTTTATTATCCCGATGGAATGTTCTCACCCTTGAACAATCCTTTTTGCGTAAAGTAATAGAATTTACGTTTCATTTCTACCAAGTAAATAGAAAAAGTGTACAATTAATTTTCAAGGTATCAAGGTTTGAATAGTAGCATTATTGATGAAAAGAAAATTAGAGACCCTACACTCGGGTGAAAGAAGGTACTATTTCGGAGTTGCCTTGGAGAAGGTACTAAGATGCATTCTAGCATAGCAGATAGTACTTTCTCCAAGGCGACTCCGAAACAGTACCTTCTTCCACTCAAGTGTCTATATACAGTCTAAAATGGCAAGTATACTTTATTCTTTCGAAGCTGACCTTTTTTCCGAGGAAACGTTTTTAAAACAATTCTAGAATGATTTACGGCAATTTGTAAGTTAATTTTTGCGAAAAAATGATTTTTTTTTATGTTTGGGGTTTCTTGGCTTCGAAAGAATGTATAAACTTAAAACTATATCATGGAATATGAAATAATCCAGTTCGATTTGATTCATACGTTTATATTGTTAAAATGTATGTTTGCTTCTACAACAAATCTTTGTTTGTTTCGTGTAATTCTACAAAACTAAAAATTTTATTTGTCCAACCCAACAGAATGTGTAGTTATAAACTTATAATGTACTAATTCGACTGAATTACTCCTGGCGTAATCGAGCTAGCAATGATGAAATTCAAAACTATGCTTAAGCTGATACTGGCCCTTTGTCTCTTTAAACCGATGTATACGACTGCATCAAAAGAACGATCGCATTAATATTCTTAATATTTCCATTATTGCATGATTTATACTCATGTACTCAATCATTTCCCATAAATTTAATTTTTCGCATTGTTATTCAGATCAAATAAAACTACATTTTATGACTGTGCACTTGTTTTCCTCGAGTTTGTTTTTGATTCTCGAATTTTTGAGGTCTCGAGACACGTCGCCTCTCCTTTTTTTTTATTTGTAATCCAAAATCCATCACAGAGGCCAGACGATCCATTATCGCGGAGAGCGCGCGGGTTATTTCTTTTTTTGTTGTTCTCGCGTGAAATAGTTTTGATATTATTTTACATATAGCATTGAACAGTTATAGATGAAGGTGAAAGTCGAAAAAAGTTTAAAGTGTACGTTGTTTGTTATGTATATATGTATACACAAACCGCTGTGAGTTTCAAGGACTTATCCTAATTCGCTTGATGTATTAATGGCACAGTTAATTCCTTTTTTTTTGGTCGGCATCGCTCACGGAGTATCTCAAAAAACGATTACCACTATATATATATATATTTGTATATATAACTGTTCTACTTTGACCACTTGTAGCTATAGAGATGTAAACAGAGTCGGAGAAAATTTTAGTTACGCTTTCCACTCCATTTGTTCATAATAATAAATCTAAAAAGAGTTTTTCTTTTTTCTTTTCAAAACATTACGTGTGTATATTTGAAAAGTCGCAGCTGTCCAGCGCGTATTATAATACATAAGGAAATGGCGGGGAAAAAACCGTAACGTCATTCGCAGCGCGATAAGCATCGCAGAAATTTCAGAAATTTAGTTTTGCTTCATCTGTGTCCCGTGCACAAAAAGGATTAGTTAAGTCAAGCATTCTTAATGGGCGAACACTTATACAAGTTATATAATATTACGAGAATTCAAGACTGAGGCAAAGCGGCGAGCTGCCCCGGAAGCCGTTAAAGAAAAAGGCGAAGAAAGCATCGAATACGCGAAGGACCGCACTCGCAAGCCGAATGAATAAGAGAGAGGAGAGTTAAAATTAAGGAGAACAAAATGAACGGGAAGAGAAAGCAAAAGCGCGCGTTAGCCAAACACAAGAGCGAATACTACTTATACGCGGATGGGTATAATACAAAGGGGCAGTCGGTTGACGGCTGCTGCAGCACAAACTCGCGAATAAAGACTATGCAGGGGCTATTGCTATTTTTATTGTCCGCTGCCAGGCAGAGTCGTCAAAAGAGCTCGCCGTAATGGCTCTCGCATACATATACTTTTGCGCTACGAGAGATGTTAGCTTTCTCTCTCGCTGTCGAGACACTCGTGGCGATTCTTATAATTGTTTAATCGAAATGCAGATGCCTTGTGTATATAAATCGTTGAAATGCAACGAGAGTCACATTTTTCTTTTTTTAAATAACTCCGATTCGTTGTTATTGTAATTTGCATTCGTTAAGTATCGTATGAATGTCAATAAGACTATATATCGAGTATAGAAAGTATAATAATAATCTAGATTCGCTCTGATCCACTTAATATTCCTAGTTTTTTTTTCTTTTTTTTTCTTGTGTTTTTGACTGGCAAAGTAAAGTGGATATTTAAGGTTCGACGAATGAAATTGCGAACAATACCCGTTATAGTACGATTCTCACTTTCGTTTTAAACGAAGTGTTGTATATACGCCGAAGGCGCACAATGTTCCTGAAAGATGAATAAAAGTATATGAGCCGCGAGGCATATATACGGTACTCTCGCGATTTAAGGAATTGCTCTCTCTCTCTCTTTCTCTCTCTCTCTCTCTCTCGCCGCGCGTGCAAAATATATTTATGCGCCCAGACCTCCGAGGCGATATATACATATGATAAAAAGAGGGATATCAACCATCGCCTCTATTTATCTCTCGAACCATCGGCAGCAAAATACAAAAACTCGTCAGATCAAAAGCACCATTTCACTTACACACATTCGCCCGCGGTGATACTACGATAGATGAAAAATAAAAGAAAAAAAAACCAACTCCATATATAATGGCGCCGCGAGCGCAGAAAAGAAATGGGGTCCATGATGTGCGCTGAGGTGCAGAGAAAACAAAGCAGCAGCCACCTTGTATATATATTGCGTCCGAAAGCGCGCGAGACTGCCCTCAAGCGATACACACATACATTTATATGTATATACGAGAAAACCGAGGAGCGAGATACAGATCACCGAGAAAGTGGCGTCAAAAGAAAGGAGGGACACAGAGCGGAGCGAGGGGAAAAAAAAATCAAGATTATCAGCCCTCCTCCTCTTGAACAGCTGCAGCTCGCCAGTGACGTAAGCTCTCTCGCAGCGCCGCTGCATATATACACTGCACACTGCACACACATGCGATATAATACAGTTATGCCCACTTGATTCCCCAGCGGGCGGACCCATCGCTCTCGCCTGCGCCTCGCATGTGTGTATATGTGCGCGCATATATGTATATAGCGCAGAGCATCGCGCAACGGGTCGCCCGAGAGGAGTTGGATTAAGGCCGTTCGGCGACCTAGGCCCACATATTATGGCGCCTTACCCCCACTGCGCGACGTCTGTTGCTCGCGCTCTCTGCCACACGCACGCACACGCATAAGTATACGCATACTCGCGCGTTCCCTTTTTCTTTTTTTTTCCTTCGTTCTTCGTTTTATATAGATATGAGAGAGAGAGAGAGAGAGAGAGAGAGAGAGAGAGAGAGTAGTAGACGGGCGACGATCAATCTCATCCTCCTTGCCTGCTGCTGCTGCTGCAGGACGACGATGAGGTAACACGCAGAGAGCAACTATAAGACGCGGACGACTACGAACGACGACGACCAGCGACGACGACCCGGCGACCCTCATGGAATTATTATTGCGCGCGCTTTTTCACGTAATAATGCGCTCTCGTATCTCTCTCTCTCTCTCTCTCTCTCTCTGTGTGTGTCTCTGTGCGTGTGCACGGCGAAATTACAAGTGTTGATGCTTGCCCCTTTTTTTATGGAAATGAGACGCGATTCCGCGGTGCCACTGGCTGCTGCTGCCGTTTCTGTTATTGCGACGCTTCTTATGTAAATTTTTTTTTTCTACCCGAGCTTGTTAGTTGTTTTTATATCGCAGCCTGGGATATCTTGTCTGTTTATACCTTTTTTTTTATTACATATATTGTATAGTGTGGTTTATGTCTCACTCTGCTAGCGCCTTCCTTTATATACCGGGGCGATAAGTTGACCGCCGAGGTGTCTAGTTTCGTCTTTCTTTTTTCTAGATTCATATTTGTTTCTGAGTTTATAGAGGTTATTAATGGCGAGTCGTTGCGTAATAATGAAGCTAATTCGATGGGATTAATTGGTGCGGGGAAAAATGGTTCGCGCGAGGTTTTGCAATCATTGTGCGGTGTGGATTCTCGGTGCAACGGCG
Source organism: Megastigmus stigmatizans (assembly GCA_900490015.1). NCBI lineage: Eukaryota > Metazoa > Arthropoda > Insecta > Hymenoptera > Megastigmidae > Megastigmus > Megastigmus stigmatizans. The sequence continues at coordinate 29,463 of UELV01007116.1, read as the reverse complement.
GAGGCTTGAGAGTTGTGCTATTACTCGCGGGTTTCGGTTCGTTAGTGTAATATGGTGGGCTTATGTTTGAGGTAAATTATTACTGCACGAGCCTTAAATCGTGGATAAACTAAGATTAAACTGTAGATGTGCGCGAATACCGTGTGTAAGTGATTTTAATGAAGATTTAGCTAAGTTTATCTCTCGTGCTCTTTTCCCGAAATCATACAAAATGAATTGATCTAATTATTTTCTTTTCTATAATACTTACTTCAATAGCCTGCCCTTTCTATTATATATACACGTACGTTTAGCTGTAACATCTTGAAGCAATTATTACGCATGTACAATCTTGATGCATGAAAAACTCTAAATTGTGCAATTGATGCTCTCAAAATGTGATAGCACAAGTAGTTAGTGTATTGTGCAAGTAGTAACGTTCTGGCTGTTGTCAGACGATCTCTGCGCATACGCGTATAGAGCGCGTATAGATATAAAGTATCCGATAGCATCTATTCTATTATGGAACTCTGCTGAAGCTGGTAAAAGTCGCTTAATTAAAAACTTGAGCTCGCGCAACTAATAATCATGTCTCAAAAAGCGTTAGGTGTTGTTAAAATATTCATTCTTCAGCCGAAGAAAGGTGAGCAGCATGAGTTCCTTCTGAAGTCTATTGTGGAGTATGTAATTATGACACTTATCATTATCATGACTTGAATCTTTTTCTTTAAAGTGATTAGCATTGACGCTCTATCATTTAATTTACGGGTTAAATATGCAGAAAAAAACAAGGTGCGAGCATCTGCATGCATTTATATTATGTTAATTCTGCAATTATATATCGGACAATATTATGAGCAATTCCATGAAACTATTAACTATTTCGACCTGCAAAAAAGATGATAGACTTTTCGACAGCACAACTTTGAATTTTCTTTTCATTGTATACATTTTAAAAAACAAACATACACTAATCCGCTTTTTTTAAAAAACCTTATTTTAAATAAAAACCGCTGCCAATTCATTGGCACAAAGCTTCCTCTAACTTAATGTTTTATTCTAATATACGTTTATTATATAATTTATAAATAAAGGAAGTAATTTAACAATTTAACAATATTTCAAAAATGATATAAGAAATTTAAAATTTTTTTTTTAACAATTTTTATTCACCAAATATTTAAAAATTATGATTCAATAAATGAGATTTTAAAATTATTTGAAAATATAAATAAAATGTGATATTAAACATCAATTTCCATCAAATCATTATTAAAATATAAATATTTTTAAAAAATCTTAAAAATCAGAAAAAATTGAAATACCTTCAAAACTGATTAACCAAATGTGTATAAAAAATATACAGTTCTCAAGGAACAAAAATACTATTTATATGTACCCGTTATCGAATTTGATAGAAAACCGATTTTTATCATAATATTGTTAATTTCTCAAAAAATATAAAATATTATTTCCTGAAAATTTAACAGATTCATGCTAACAATAATTTATAAAATTAAGTTAAATTTCATGATGATTAATAAAGAAATTTTAAATTTATAACCATATTTTCATAAAATGACATTTTTCGAAATAACACAAAAACACCGCAACAAATTTCAAAAAATAATACTTCTAATTGTAGGTAATTTAATCCTTTTTTAAACGCATATTCTAAGTTTATTAAACAATAAACTTCCCTTAACAAAAAAGTTAAAAAAGTTAAAGTCAAAAAGGAATTTTCCAAAATAAAACAAAAGAGACTCAATGAATCTTGAAATTTATTTTTCCGGATTCATGCGACAAATCACCGAGTAAAACAAATATTTATACTTTGAAATCTGTATATGGATTCTCGAGATACACAGGTATACATACATACACACACACATATACGCACACGCAGACACGAAAAAAAAATTTCTCCAAACTACTAAATTTTTGTACCAAAAGTCTAAAAAATCTTTTTACGCATTTTTGGAAAAAAAAATTTTCTTACTGATACAATACTCCCTCTCTGAGGAAGCAAAATAGGAATAATCTTATTGTTTTGTTTGAAAATTTATTTTTCATTTTTGTTTTAATAATTTGTACCATTATTGTTTAGTATATCGTTATTACTGTAATATTTAGTCAGCGTTGACAAGCAATAAGACTGAAATGCTAATAGAACTAATAATTAAAGTTTATTAATATTGATCGATTCCTATTGTTTTACGCCGCTTTTGGTGAAAGTTGAAAATACCACTTTAAGCATCCTGAATATGATTAAATATAATTGGAGTAAACTAAGGTAGGTTTTACTAATAACAACGCCGAGTATTATTTTAGGCTAATATTTATTTAATTACTATAATTAATATAAAGTGAAACTGATCGTGCTTAAGAGCAATATACAAGGTATCTAGCACCATGCCTCAACCGGGTGTGTCTGCTGACTCGCTGCTTTCTTGCTCGCAGCGCCACTCACTCACACTGACTCGCATACACCACAATAATAAAAACTTAAAATGGGCAATGTGTAATATAAATATGTATTAAATTATGCTGTCGAAGAATAATGATTTTTCAAATGATTATTATTGATTATTATTCGTATATTATTTCCAGATTTCTTTAATTGATTTTGATATTGCACGCTTTTTTCTAACAGTTTTTGATTTTTTGTTCCAAAAGAGGTAATATTCCAGGATAAAAGTTTTAAAAAATGATCAAAACTGTTTTTTTTTTAACCACAAACAGTAATCTTTTTCATTTTCTTAATTATTTAGTTTCCCTTAGATTTTTTATTTTATGTTTTTTAGGCAATGGGCACATTTTTGAGACTCACATCATTTTAAATTAGAACTAAAATAGATTATATAAAATATTTTGCATTTATTGGTAAATCCTATTTTTAATGGCGTTAAGAAGATAACAATGCATGCTATAATTCTCGATCGAAATCATGAAACATCGCATATTTTTGTATTTGCAAGTTACAGTAATTGGCAATAATTAAACGATAAAAGGTAGTTGATTATGTTTCTGAAATTTTTTTAAACTTACCGATATTTTAATTTTACACATTTTACATATGGTTTCCTAAAACTCAGTAAGTCCTTTGTAATTGCTCATGAGCCACTGGCATCAAACGTTGATATTTATTTTGCTGCGGATAATAAATGCGCCTATAGACAAATGCTTAGTAAAAATAATACCATGACAACTTAATTTTCAACCATTATACAAATTCTAACAGAATCACGCTATTCACTAATAATAATACTTTCTAAAATAGACATTGTTAATGTCTGTCTTGAGCAATAGAACTTCAAACCGGTATAGAAAATGCCATGAATATTAAATAATAGTTGTAATAATTTCTGAAATGTATAAATTTTAAAATATCAGCAGGACGAAAACAAAAGTTTATTCTTTGATATTTGTAATTCAGTTTTTTATTGCCAAAAGCGCAACTCTCCATTACTATATACTTCTTAGTTGGCCAATAAAAATAATAACAGGAGATTTGATCACTGTGATTTACAAGAATCTCTGACAAAACCATTTGTAATTTAGCGCAGTGGGCAACAAAAAAAAACGAGACTTATAATAATTTGATGTGTTTTACACTTAATTGAATAGCGAGTTTTCAGCTTCGCTCTTATATTAATTGATTCCACGGCCACAAAGATCACTGCGTCTATATATATATATATATATACAACGACTGGATCTTCCTGTGACAAACTGGTTAAACTCCTTGCCTTTTTAGCTGCTCGTTGCACCGACGACTGACCTAAATAGCAGCTAGTCTGGCTGTGGTCTTAAAACACGCTGCAATTATGAATTCAATGATGTTTTTTCTTTTCTTTTTCGTACGAAAGAATTATTCTAAAATAATTGGGAGTGCTTTGGCGAATAATTTTGACTAAACTCGCGCACGATACATTTTTAAACTTTTCGACAACATAATTGTGTCGCTAATTATTGCTCAATTCTTGCTTGATCGAGAGTGGAAATAGTTTTTTTTTACCTATTTTTGATAAGTATTTTCCAAGAGTTGTATCTTGAAAAAAAAATTTTGTTATATGTGTGTGTGTATAACTGTACAGTATTGTATTGCGTAATACGCAAGTCACTGTATTTTTTTTCTCTTTTCCTTGTGCTGCCTGTTAAAAACAATGTATAAAAGCATCTAATACCCTTTCGCAGTAATGTTATATAATGCGTGACGAATGTGAAATTAGGCGAGGTTTTTTTAGCTTTTCCTCACGAATTGAACAACATTTAATCGGCGTTTAGAAAGAAATAAAATGTAATACACCTACATAAAAGGACATTTTTCTCATGTTCACCACGATGTACTAGGTTTAGACAAAGGTAATGCCATAAAGTACAATTTTCTTATTTAATTACGGCCAACTTGAAACACAAAGAAATAAATATGTAAGGCGATATATATATTATATTTTATTACTTTATTAACATACGCAGACGAAAACCATTACCACTTCCAGTCAATCTCATTCTTTATAAAGATTGCAAAACGTTTGTTCTCGTCGGCCGAGTAATACCCCCCGATTATAAAATAAAATGCAAGAAATCACGGCTAATTATTTAAAAGAACATATATAATACGGCAATTACAATTGCGCCGCTCGGCTATCCAGGGATATAAACTTTTACATATAATAGCTATATAATACACGCACAATATATATATGGTAAGTGTCTCAATCGCGAAATACAGTTCAGGCCTTTTTCAACAATGCCCGTGCGCGGCGTCGCAGAAATTCATTATTTCGCTAGACATTAAAAAAATAACTTAGATCTCCGATGATCGCTATATAATAAAACAAAGAAAAAAACGTCTACAACGAACAAAGAGTGTGCAAAATTCAATTTTTTCCCCTCCGCGAAAAAGAGCTTGTAATCGTGTAATTCGCCGCGTGCACGAGGCATTATTCTTATAACATACCCCTCTCTAATATCCTTCGGAGTCATTTATACAATATTAAAAACACATCGCGTATAAAAGCTGGGTACATTGAGCAATCACCGAGGAGCGCAAATGAGAGGAAAAGAAGAAGAACAGAGATTGGAACGCGTGCAAAGCATTATGAGGAAACAGACACGGACGCATACATATACGTATGCATATATATATATATATATATATACATGTAGGTATATACAATAATTCGCTCTTAAACGTCACTTTTTATACCTCTGTTTCTGTCTCTGCGATGCCGCGCGGCTCGTCGAGGTAAATTGCCGAAGAGATCGTTTTGTCATCAGCGCGCGCGCTTCGGAGTTAATCGCGTATCTCTTACGAAATTCTGCAAGTCCTTCAGGGGTCGCAAGGCCGTTTCAGGTCAAATCTCTATCGCTCTCTCTCTCTCTCTCTCTCTTTCTTTGCACGCTTGTCTGACTTTAGTCCGGTCAGACAAAAAGATGAGAGAGCGACTCGGAAAATGTGCGCTGTGTATAGCGAATGCATATGTATATATATATATATATATATATGTATATATACGTGCTAAAAGTTCTTTCGTTTTACATTATATTCTTATATACATAATTATATGCATTTATTTTTGGGTTGGATCTCTCGAGCACTGTGAAACAAAGGTATATAATCGAAATATTTGCGTCTGTGTTATTAAGACATAAAATTACATTCATTTTGGTTGGGACGATTGTTTGAAATAAGCAATTTATGGTGAACGACTTGAGGTAAAAGGGTCACCATGTGCTTGCGAACACGTTAAAAATGGTATATAACACAGAATACATTGCAATATCGGAATAAGATTTTATATCATTTTTTTCATACCTGTATAAGAACTCTTAAGTGGAACTTGACCAATTTTTTTGTTTAAAAAACTATAACGCCATTGCAAATACGTAAATGTCATTAAAAATGTAAAATGTATATAATAGTAAATTGTATATGGATATTGCATTATAAGCAGTATTTCAATGCTCACTTAAAAGCAACGGTTCAATAGCGTATTGAATCCGGAGGCAGGCATAAATGCGCGAGAAAGCGGAGCGATGCTGTTAAAATCACCGTAACTCGGTGTAACAAGAATAGCATCGGGGAGAACAAAAAAGAGCGCATTTCAAAGAGGAAGTCAAAGACTTGAAAATCTTCACAAACCTTAATTTATATGGTTTTTGTTAATATAATGAAATGATTTTGTTATAGCATGACATAAAGATTCTTTAATTGAATAATCGAAAGCGGAATTTTCCGTCGATAAATTAATGTGGAGAAATGATAATGACGTAGTAACTTTCAGTTTAATCGTTACTTTATTCTAATTTCTTCAGAAGATGGCTTACTGCAGGTTCTTAGTAAGGAAAGGCTGCTTGTAGTATGAAATTATGGTGAAACAGATCTTATTATTAGATTTAATTATCGGTGTTTTCTGGCAGAATTATGACCCTCGTAAACCTTCATGATCAGCCATTGAGTAAATGTTTGAAAAAACTTTTAGAATCCATTTATTACCGTTATTAGACGCGTCCAAAAACCAATCATGTATATATCTCACGCTGAAAATTAAAATTCGCTACATGATTCCACCCCGTATTCATTTTTATAATCGCCGTAGTTACAATGTGAACCAATTATTATTACATGGCACTTTTAAGAAAGCACATTGTATTAAAAATCAATGCAATACACGCATCCCGATAAAAATTTTTACGCGCAAAAAGAGCGAGAAAAAGTCCTGTACTACTTTATATCTCCTCTCTTATGTTAAGCGCGAATAAAATCATGTATACCGCAAAACGTACACGCGCGCGCGCAGCGACAAAAAAAAGGCCGAGCATTATTGTTACAGGCAATCCGCTAATGTTTATGTTCGGTAACGATTCCAACGTCTCGGCGCATGCGGTATAAAGACGATGACGGGCGAAAAAATGGTTAAGGAGCGATCTTAGCGCGCGTCTTTCCCAATATGCAGAGAATTCCAATTTGCCCCCGCGTGGAAACAGTTTATATGCACGTTAATACGTGTATATACACGGCCTTGTCGCGGTATATATATGCACACATATATACAGTGAAACTGGCGCCCATCTGGTACAAATATATATATACACACACGGCGCGATTCTTTCCCAATACGCGATAGTGTAGCGCTCGGAGCTCTCCCTTCTCTTTTTACCTGCGGCCTCACAGCTTCCACGTCGTATCACCGCACCTTCCAACATTTATTATATATATATATATATATATGTACGCGTTCACCGATCTTTCTCTTGCTTTAGTTTGCTGCTGTCGCTGCCTGCGCCTACGCTTTGGTTCCTGTATCGCTTTTTTGTGTACGAATTCGCTTATATTCTTCTTGTGTACCTCGTTATAAACGTTATTTTTCCCGACCGATCATTGTTTTCTTTTACGTATACCGAGTCCTTTATTTTTTTTCTCATCGCTGTCCGTGTTATGCAAAGTTCTGGTTCATTCCTCGTCTGTTTTTTTGTTTTTTCCAGCCTACTTTTATTTTTCATCGCTGCGCACGAGGGTTGGATGCTGAGAGCGCGTGATTTCATTATTACGTTAAATTGCATTCTCTCTCGTGTCTCTCTCCGCATCCTTTTTCATTTTTTTCGCATTTAAATTTAACGTCTTGTTCTTTTTATTTTTGTCTTCGCTGTAGTGTGTGTCTCTCGTAATGGGTATTATTCAATTTCATTATAATAAAAGCCGAGCTAAGATTGAATGGGGCCTTGCGCACAAAAACAAGGCGTGTGTACGTTTTATTAATGCACCGTTTGTTACTTTTCGACGACTGAATTGAATTTCTTTTTTGATAAGTGGCATGTTTCGGAGCTAAATTTATCTTGAATATCTTTAAGATATAATAAATATAATAAAAGTGCTTGAAAGAATTTTATGTGGTACGTTGTACATGTCTTTGTTTTCAATTTTAATTTGGAACTTAACATTGTTGCAAAACGTGTGAAATATTTGATTTATTCAATTAAATTGAATTCAATTAAAATATTGAATAATCGTTTTGATTTCGTTAAAATTGAAATTTCACCAATACAATTACATTATGTTTTAATATCAATTTAAAATTGGACCAAAGCAATCAGGAAATGCATAAATTTTGTCAAAAACTCAATTTTATACATTCAGTTAAATACTTGTCTGGACTATCGATTCTTTGCTTGAAAATATTGAGGATGGCGAGCAAAAAAGGTTACTTCAGTAACTATTTCCGTTATATGAGCTGCTCAAAGACGGGAAGAAAAAGGGACAAAAGACTTGTTCAGTGGAACGAAGCCGTGTCTTTGCATCATTTGAATGCTGCAAGCAGAATCTCGTAAATGTCATTATTTTAACTTTCTTTTAACTCACTGGCTGGAGCTGAACTCAAAATTTCGTCACCTGCTTCATATACGGTAATAAGTATATGGCCTCCCATTATTTAGTGCTGCGACAATGTTCTGTAGTTTTAAATTTTCTATAGAGATGAAGAAGTAATTCGTTGATAAACAATAATTTATTATTGCAACTTTTAAAGCTATTAAATGGAACCAATTTTTGCGGCATTTAATAGCATCACTTTTGTCATCAAACTTCTTGACGACTTTCCGATAAACTCATGCGCTACTTGAACCTTTTCCGAATCTTGTTCAATGCTTCCATTATACGTTCCTATAGCAATCTGCACAACCCCTTAATTTCTAAAAAACAGCGCACTGGATTAAACGGTTTGGCACTCCTAAAACTCTAACTACCGCAACCAGAACAGCCACTTCGAAATTTAGTCTTGTTAACGATTCTGGCGTAACATCTGATCTCAGCTGAAAGCGAATTCATGTACCACGCCTTTGCCATCATCTGCATAGAGAAACGACCTCATTGAAAGGTATAGCGTATACAGGACCATCGAATCCCAGCTATATACGCGATGTCGTGAGAGTAAGCTGAGATCGCGGGTGTTGAAACGGTTGATGGTCGCATGGAGATTAAGTACCGTCTTTTTAAAAAAGATTGCAGCTACTTAATTTTCTGTATAATGTAGAAGCTGTGCACGATTCGTGTGATCATTGTAATTATTATTCATGATTCATGTGTACACTTCGCAGTGAGATTCTTTTTCCTTTTTCATACACGCTGAATTCATCTTCGCTTATGTATCTCTTTATGAGTTTTTTTTCTCTCTCCGCACTCGTCACGGGAATACGAGAGAGGTTTTTTCCACGATTGACTTATCACTCGGCTACAACACTTCTGTTGCACAATAATCTTCCGTCATTGTCCTTACATTCCTCTAACGCTGATTGCTTATATATTCCTAGGAAATTCTCACTACGCGGACAAAGATACGCGGAAAGATTCACAGTCATTCGTATAGAGCCCATTCAGACTGTGCACATCCTTGATATCAAAGTAATCCCGGCTGCGCCTCTCGCCATTGTAGAAAGAAGGCTTTTTGCTATCGGACGGTGTACCGTCTTTTCCCACACGTGTTTTTGCGACACTACGTAATCGAATACACTTGCTTGATCACCCTGTGTAAGATGCTTGAATTCAAGACATGACAGAATCTTCATTATTGACATTGACGAGGAGAGTATAAAGAGCATCGGTGTCGTAAACTTGAAACCTGCCTATTGGCTCACAACTGACAGCCAATCTAACGCAATGGGTAGTAGCCAACCTTTGTGTTAAGAGCATTACGCCCTAATTCAGTCGGATAAATCCTACCTAATTTAGTATATAGTACTTCGTTTGCTAGAAATGTATAAGTCATTCACCCAGTAATTAATCTGAATGTATGCTAATGTTAATTTCGAAAAGGAATTACTCTAATAATTTTTGTAAAACGTTATTATGTATTACTTTCAATTTATGTTTCCATGCAAGAATCAACGTAGACAAGGCAAATATTAATACATTTCTAGCTATTTCCATACTAGTCTTACAGTCGCTGCTTGGACAGCGTTATTTCTTACAGATTTCCTCTTAACTATTCACTTGCAATATTGATTTTGCAACGAAACTACTCACAAGTAACTATTGTAAATATGTATTGATTAAAACGTATTTCGTCAACGTGAATAGAAAATTAAAAAAACCGAACGATTGACGTACGAAAAAAGATTTATTATATGTAAATATAATCATAAGGTGTTGAACCCTAACATATATAACAGCTAAGTTTAAATATTGCATGTGCAAGAATCGGCAAGAATAACGAGATAATTTGCTTTTGAGCAAGTCAGCGTTCTAACGTAACGTCTCATACGAAAATGAGTTTTTTTTTGTAAGAAATAAATAAGATATAAATACCATACTTTCATTGCAACAATGTTTTCTCTCCTCGGTTAACGAGCTGTCAACCTCAGCGATTCAATTACACGAATCCCAAAGCCCAAAGTGTTATAATTGAAGATTGTGTAATCTAGCAGATCAAAAGCCGTGTCAAAGCCTTTTTCAAATTCCCACTTATACGATCATCTCCTATAAGGATTACCCAGCCTCGGACAAAAATTTCAATGCCCCCCCGCCCATCAGCTTATTAATCACGTACATCCAAAAGCTTCCCGTCTATAGAATTGCTCCGCGGTATTACAGAATCTTAACTCCGGGGCATAATAATAGGCATATGCGGCATGCGCGCGCGCGCGCGCGTCTACGATATGATCTAATCTAATCTCTCGCTCTCTATTCACGTTACACTCACACACACACACACACACACACACGTATACAGGATACCTGCGCGATTTGGCGGTACCAACCCAGACACACTCACACAGACACACGTCCTCATCTCTCTCTCTCCGCTTCCTCCTTCTTATATACATACATCACTTTCTCTCGCGCGCCAACTTTCCCTTCCTCTCCACACTCCTGTGTGTCCGTGCAGATTTCTTCGAAACCGAGGAAAGGAGCCGCCGTATACGTGCACGCGTACGACGCGTACGACGGAGGAGAGTAGAGGAAAAAAAAATTCCCACGCATATAGCTCGCTAGGATTAATTTTTCCTCTCTGTTGTATGCTGCAGGAAGGAGAGGGACTTGCTCTACCAACGCACACGCGCGGATTATGGGTATAGAGAGCAGCAGCAGCGGCAGCAGCGGGAGGAACGAGTGGGTCAGCGACAATCGAGGTGGACGCTGATTATGCTGCTGCTCTGGCTGTTGGCCCTCGACGAACCGGCCTCGGATCCATGCGCTACCACTAGGTGGTCGGCGTGCACTGAAGCCGCGACGCGCGCTACCTGAGGCCCCTCTGCGCCAGGGAGGTTGAGAAAAGCCCGCTGGGGGCTATGCTAGGCCCCGGTAAGCGACCGTCCAAGGCCGCGACGACCGCAGTAGCAGCACCGGTAGATCCTGCGCCCTCGCCTGCCTCCACCTCGGCATCCGGATCGCCCGAGAATTTCAAGGGCTCGCCCAACAGGCAGCCCAAGAGCTGCGAACGCGTCGACCGTGCACTCGGTGCCCAGCTCGACCACCATTTGCCCGAATGGTGAGATTTTTACTATAATTTCTTAATCATATTAATTTCTTGTCATTCTTCCTCTCGTGCCTTTTCTTTAGAATTATTCATTTTTGTTCTTTAAAAACATTGAACAACGCTTGTATACTTAGAAATACGAAAATCTCAGCATCGATTTCAATTAATCGCGATATCGATAGATTTAGCTCAAGTTGCTTTGAAAGTAACGTATTCAAAGCCACGAGATTGACGGCTAAATAGCCAGTTTCGATAAGTAAGGATGTATATATATAACAGCCTGCGCGTACAGTCTTGGTGAATGGTAGCACATGGGCCTAAAGACCTGCTCAAATCGTTTGACTTGTGAATATGTAACTCAGGGGCTTTTTTTGCGTCGTGTGAAACCTTGACAGGGTTTGATTTTACAATGCCAGTATCTGTCTTGTACCGTCCGATTTGTTTTTTATTATATTTCTTCGCGTTTGTTTTTCCGAATTATAAATGCAAACAGAATTTTCTAGCTTGTATTTGTAATATATTGTAAGATTTTTGTACTTGTTTTAATAATGATATATAGCGATATAACTGATCGCGTTGTTAAAATAATAGTTTTTAGAAGCGTTCATTACGTAAATTCTATTATTTTTTCAAAACACGTATTAAACGCTATTTTTCATTGATTCTCATGTAACGATATTTACCGGTACCAAGCAGGTTTCTATACAGTACAATGTACAACTTACGTATGTGGCACCGTGTACAAGGAAAGCCGCCATATAGCTGTGCATCTTATGTGCAAAGAGAAAATAGTGTTTTCAATGGCTTCGTTTACCTGCAGTTCGATAAAATTTACTTAGTATATATTTATTTCGAACGTATCCTTTCTCCGCATTTTACAGACTTTATATTAGTTTTTAACATTCCGCGAAGGGAATTGGCGAGATTCGAAGATTTTTTTCATCTCAATTTTCCAGAAACTAGTGGTCTTAAACCTTTTATCATCCGATCCGCAATCTCCTGTATTTAAGTAATTTGAAACATCTACGAAATACGCGAGTTCGAGTACTTCATATTAGATCGACGTTAAATAACACCGCGTGTAATAATGAATATTACGTGTTTTAAGAGATGATAAATGTTTATAGGTTTTTTATGAGCTTTATACAAACTTCCAGGAAAGTTTTTCTACGCATGTAAAAATTTGATATTTTAAAAAACTGTATCGTAATATAATAATGAGTGCAAAGTTCTTCATAATTTCTTTCGGCAAAACTAAATTTAGAATAAATAATATAATGTGATAGTTATAGCATTTTTTATATATTTTAATGATAAAGATATATTAATATTTGATCGTATAATGAAAGTTAAGCTAATACAAGTATACATTGCACTTGGAAACATAATCATAAGCATCTATACTCTCTGCTACCATTCTTTATTTATCGATATTGTTACAAGCCTAAGCGGAAATTGCTATAATTATTTTCAAAGTTGCGCAAAAAATTCTCAGCTTAAATACTATCTTAAAACAGAGCATGTTTATGTGTCGTAAATTAGCCGCCGACCCAAAGCTTTATAAACCGTGTGTTTGGGCATAAGCTTAGTTTTTCAGAAACACCATTAAATCATTTTTATAAAATTTTTGCAATGCCCACGTTACTGATTAATTATTATATGGTAATGTAACTCGAGTTCAATATATTTTATAGCATGTCATTAAGGTCAGAGATTTTTTGACTTTCTTTTGTAGAACGGAAATATATACGTTGAACCAATGAGTTTCTATTCTACTAAATTACCTATTGAATGGAGAAAAAGGTTGGGCTGAAAATTATTATTCTATTTTGTATAATTTATTTATTATTTTTTACTTATGTTTTCTATGCATTATTATAATAAAATTATTTATCTTCGAGTACCTGTAAGATTCATTTTTACAAATTTTCATTCTGACTCAGTAACTTTAAAAGACAATACTTAATTATAACTAAAATATGTTTCATTTAGTCATAATTGCTCCTACGTGAGTTTGCTGCTGAATTATAGCAACTTCGATTAACTCATATTTTAAAAAATATATGCGAGGCAATCGCTGCTGTCTAAGAGTAACTGGTTAAGAAAATATAATGAAACTTGAAGATTGTTCACATTTTGTCTTAAAAAGCTATTGGTCCAATTGTAAAAATATTATTTATACACTTTATGAATCAAAATTAAAATCTTTTTTCTTACTTTCTATTACATATATATTGAGACTATTTAAAAAAAGTTTTTAAAAATTTGAGGCTTTCTGTTTTATTTTATCATGCATTGTTTATTCTATACATTTCATGCATTTTCAGTGTTATTATACCTGTACATTGTAGATTCGCGCTTAATCACTGAACAAAGTGAGAATTCACAATATCACTATAGCACATTATAAGTACATGTCATTTAAGATCTCGTTTAAAATAATAAAAATTAATCTAATCACTACACGAAAAAAAAAAGAAAAAGAAAAACAGTTAATCGCCCCTGCAAGGAAGGCTAATTCCTCCATTGACTCTATCGCTTAACTATGTTGATCTCAGGATCGAAACAGACTCGATAGACGGCGAGGTCTCGCATCTGGTCTCGAGCCAGGCCGGCAAATCGCGTCGCTGCTGCCGTAACTCGAGCAGCTCAGGATACTCGAGCCACTCGCCACCGCTGTCGGCTGCATCATACGGCATAGGACCGACACTCGGCACCAAAGGTCTAGCCGTGATACGCGAGGGCGAAATAATACCAAGGCCTATTTGGCCCTCGCCTGTCGACTCTACCGGTGAAAATTCCCCCGACAACGGCTCCAGTGATGCCGAACGCGAGGGCAATCGACAGCAGGCCAGTAAGTACAAAACATATTCATTCATGGCGGATTTTTTTTCCCTTGGTCCCCGCTGGTGACGTTATATTATCGCACGATTCACATCTGAATGCATGTCATTATCGCACCCCTGCGGATAAAAGCGCATGCCAGCGTAATTATAGAGTGTATAGTTTAGTTTTATCGCTCTAATACGTTATGCCAATGAGTCGTATATGCACATATTGTCGAGCGTAACGACTGTGGATCGCGTAGAATGACTTTCACTATATGTAATACCATAGCAATTTACCGTAAGCAAAAAAAAAGGAGGAGTATAAATCGATTTTTTTTTCATGTCGTAAAGGGTCCATCATCTCCTTAGCTCCTTCGAAGAATTTTGCATTTCCTCATTATTTCTACTTTGTCGTATAGTCTATCACTCACTTCACGCAACATTTTACCTAGCCACAATTTTGCCAAGCGTTTATAAAAAAGTACACACATCAACCAACGCAGATAATGACGATAGCCCCCAAAAAACCTCCAAATTGCATCCTCTCTGACACGTTGGTCACGTGCTCATTGCGCGTGCGGTGTGTGACTTTGCAGGCCTGTACGGATCGGCCGGCTGTCGCAGCAGCTGCGAGGGAAGCAACAGCGATTACGGGGCGGCGAGTTCGGTCTCTGCGCGCGAAGTACTGCTCGAACTCTCGCGAACGCTCAGCTCGGTACTGGAGGGCGATTCGGGCAAGACGGACGAGGAGATACTCAGGGACATATCGCGGACCGTCGCCCAAGGCGCGATACCCGACACCAAGAGGAGGAACGTCTACGAGGAGATATACAGGAACGCCTCGCTCTCGAGCAGCGGTAAGGAGTCCACCTCGACCATTGCCGTCAATCCTATAAATTCGAGACTCTATGGTCACAGGTACTTATGTCTTTTTGTTGTACATTCTTTTGTTTTTCACGGTAAAGGTACATATACACACACCAATATTTGAATGTTATTGCAATTTACTTACATCTTTATAGTTGAATTCACAAATAAGTTTAATGATATACGTTTTATGACTCTAAAGAGTTGTGTACATTACATGTGCGTAAAACGTAAAATATGGATGAACGATAAAAGTCCACAAAGTCGGATAAATTTTAGCGAACACGAAGTTTTGAGCATTTAACGTTCTACTTATTATTAGTCTGGGATAATGAAGAGTATCTTAATATAGAACAATGTTTGGAATATCGAAAACAAATAATTTATAGTAATTGGAAAAAAAATCAAGTTTTAATCTATTTTCATATGATCTATTTTGCTAAATGTTATAACTCGCGCCTCTCTAAATTCTTCGCGTCGTGCTTTACGAGCGTATAGGGCATTCATTCAGGCAAAGCAGAAATGATTTACGAGTTGTGTTTAGGTGAAGGCTATCCACTATGCATTTCTACAAAAATGCAAATTTATTCAAAACAAGCGAAAATAACTGATTTTTGTAATTTTAGAGTTTTTTTTTTACAGGTGATAAGCAATTTAAACATAAAGAGAATGCAAGATTCGCGATGAGTTCACGATCGCTAATAATATTTCCGAAAATCGAGATTTCAACCTTTTAAGTATCATATTGTTGTAACTGTCAACTTTCTGAAAACACTATAGTTAATTATTGGTAATAGACCCTATTAATAATTTTTTTCCAGTTAACTTTTATACTTATCCTAGATTATTAACATTAAAGATGGTAAGCGATTAACAAATTATGCATTTTTAATAAAACTGTATATAGTTAAGAATCAGTGCCCTATAAAGTATATAAAGCGAGTAAAGAAGATGAGACCTTGGCAGAAGTATGTAGCTTAATAAAAGTCAAGCCGGTCAAACTCACATATAATTAACGACGCTCGTGATAGAAATTTAATAAGGCCTTATAATGTACTCGAAGGATAGAAGGCTCGAGTGAAAATGCACAGAGGCGTTCAAAATTCATCGCGGACGGAGAAAATGTGCACTTTTTACGCGTCTTAATGCCTCTACGTCCATTGAATACCTAACGAGTCGCGTTTACGAATGCAGATAAGCCGCGCATACACAGCGTTCTCGTGACGAATCTGTATTATTCAAACATCCGTCATACATAGTTATCCACTGTAAGCCACGCGATATAAACATCGAAGAACAACACGTATTATCAAAGTATAATGTATACACAAATTAATTTTCGTCGTCGCCCTTCGCAGGTGTTACTGCGAGAAAAAGAGTTTTCTCTGCCACAGCCATCCGTCCTCGAGCCAAGAAACATCGCCCAAATCGGAGGGCCGAAAAGAACAACAGTGCACGCCGAGTGTTTTCCTACTTCCCGACGCGCACACCAAATCCTACTTCCCGGCGGCTAACGAGAGGAACTGGACCACCTGCAACTGCAAGGTCTACAAGAATACGTGCAACGTCACCCAGGACAAATTGAGTGCGAAAAAAAATTTAGGCAAGCAGTGTCGAAATCAATCTGACCCTCGGCCCGACAAAGACATTCGATTTAACTATCCGTCGATAGTTGAGCACGAGTACACTACGGTTAGTAAAAGTAAAATTTATTCCACCACGCGTATATTGTTCTCTATTTTTTTTTTGCGAACAAAGATTGGAATGATAAGAAAGAGCGAATCTGTACTTTTGGAATTGTTGAGGAAAGGTAATATTTTATTCATTTTTATGATTTGCAGTTGTATTTTTCTAATAGAGAATAAGTATACATATAATATGGGATGGAATGTGAATGTTAACATATTAGCACGTGGATGATCGAAGAGGAAGAAAATATTTAAGAAATGATAGCAAATCGATGCCGATATCTTTATCAGTTTATAATTTGTAAATATGGGTAAAATTCACTAAACAGTATGCACTAATCACTAAGAAATGTTTTATCTGAGTAGTGCCTTTTTCTTTTAAAGTGTATATATACGGTACGTATAACATATGACAAATGTTTTATCTGCTTAGTACCTTTTTCTGTCATATATATGTCCTACGTACTGTGTATACACTTTACTAATTAAAAAACTGCTGCCAATTCATTGGCACTTAGCTTCCTCTAATTTAATGTTTTGTTTTGATATACGTTTATTATATAATTAAGTAAGAAATTTTGATTATAACACAATGAAAATTAAAAAAAAATTTCATACACCAAATATTGAAAAATTATAATTACATAAAATTTATTTTAAAAATATTTGAAAATACAAATATAATGAGATATTAAACATCCACTTCCATGAAATCATTATTAAAATATAAATATCTTTAAAAAATCTTAAAAATCAGAAAAATTAAAATATCTTCAAAATTTATTAACCAAATGTATAGAAAAAATATACAGCTCTCAAGGAACAAAAATGCTATTTTTATATAAAATTTTGAAAAGGGTTGAGCAGTTTTACGCCCGTTATCGAATCTGATAGAAAACCAATTTTTTTCATAATATTGTTAATTTCTCAAAAAATATAAAATATTAGTTCCTGAAAATTGAACAGATTCATGACATTTTTCGAAATAACACAAGAACACCCCAAGCAATTTGAAAAAAATACTTTTTTAACGCACATTATAAGTTTATTAAACATTCAACTTCCCTTAAGAAAAAAGTTAAAAAACTAAAAATCAAAAGTAATTTTTCAAAATAAAACAAAAGAGACTCAATGAATCTTGAAATTTATTTTTCCGGCTTCATGCAGCAAAAAAAAACCGAGTAAAACAAATATTTATCTTCGAAATCTGTACATGCGTTCCTGAGATACACAGGTATACAT
>UELV01007099.1:7714-37965 GCA_900490015.1 Megastigmus stigmatizans | reverse complement strand
ATATATATATATATATATATATAGGGGGAAAGTGCAACAGTCGCGAGCGCGGGCGTACACACAAGAGAGCTACTGCGGGCTGCGCGAGGTGTTGTCGAGTGTGAGATATGTGCGGCCGGAATCTGCATCATCAGGGAGCAGAGCGAGACGTGCAGACCGTCGGTGACAATAATGGCAGGACCAGCAGCAGCAGCAGCAGTAGCGGGAGCAGTAGCCGTGCCGATCGCGCGTGCCATCGGCATCAACGGATGTATCCGGCACAGGAGGCATCCAGCGGCGACGCTCCTAGCTACAGTACTACTATGCGCACTCTGGATGATATCGGCTTTCGAGCAGACTGGTGAGTCCCTCTCTCTCTCTATGTAGTGTGTTGTATGTATGTGTGTGTGATACTGCAGCCGGACACCTTTATTATTATGCTTACGATGCGACCATTGTCCCCCTTCTTCTTTTTTTTTTGTTTCTTACCGAGTGCCAATGCTGTTGATGCTGCGTGTGTCGCTTGGATTCCTTGGGAATTGTCAGCTGTAGATTTTCGGATTCTTCGAGTTCTCGGATGGAGAGATTGCGCGCTTCTACGTCCTATGAGGCTGTGTTAACTGACGCGAATTGAAATCTATGGGGTTTGGTTGGGTTTTAGTTATAGTTGGATTGCGGGTTCCAGTGGATTGTTTAGATGTTTTTTTTTGCCTCCTATCTTGCTCCAAATTGCTGCAAACGGGTTACATTGAAACTGCTGCCTTCGCGGTAGACTGTACCGATAAAACTGAGCGCATGCCTGATTGTAATCTAGAGCGATGAAGTATATCGTTTAGTGTAGAGATATAGAGATATTATTAGACTTCGGTGTAGAGTTCTCATTAGAATGTCAAATGCATACGTGTGCATTCGAAATATTATGTCAATGAGATAAATAGAGAAAGTTTAATATTTGTACCGAGGTATTCGTGTCCTATTGATACGTTCGTGAACTCTCGGATCGCCACTGCATATGTATATATATATTCGAGTTGGGATTAATACTCGAACCGGAAACGAGCCATGGAAAAAAAGTATTATATGTAAATCGATAACTTCCCATTTAGTTTTGAATTCCACACTAGCTTGCGCAACGTTCCACGAGGAATATTATGACACCTATACATTTTACTACGTGATCGATGCTATTGCGACACAAAGAGAGAGAGAAAAAAGGGTAATTCTTCAATTTGCGTGGCTAAATTCGTCGGAAAACTCAAACGATACGTATATATCTCGTATATACACCCGATAATCGCTCAATTTATTACTATGACTTTTGCAAATCACGCGATTATTTCTCTCTTTTCGCATGGAAAACAATGCTGCGTACAATTGCGTGTGGTACACGAGTCCTTAAAACGCGCATATTAACTTGCATAGGTGTTTATAGTGGGAAAAATTTAAGCAACGCTCTGTTTCCGTTTAAGAGATCCTGAAGAAAACAAAAAGTTATTGCAGAAAAAGGTTGGACAGACCGGGAATATCGAGTTGCCATTAAATATGGTAGGGGCTAAATTAAAAAATACCTGCGGGTTCGGAACAGTAGTAAACACAATAGACTAATCATAGGCTGAACCGAGTCTAAATTCGTGTTAAGTAAAAGGATTGAATTCATGGATCATTAGAGTTTGCTCATGTTTTACAATACAATTCTTGTAGTATAGGAATTGAATACGGGAAAAAATGTGGACTAATAAGCGATGTAGTAATGATTATTATCGATATAACCGTTGATTCCGATAATACATCCTTCATCTTACTCCATCGATTGCGTACACATATATACGCAGTTCGAATTGTAGACTTTGGATTTCTGAAATCTATTCACTGTTGAACACCAGATTTTAATGTCTTTTCAGATTATCGATTAAAAGCACAATAATTTTTAGACACCTTATAAGTAAAATACAGAAATCGTATACTATTACCGGTAACGTAGGCTTATCATTTTCGTAAATCATCAGTTAATTCGGTATAGACACGATTCGGGTAACACGTGTACGATGTACATATCAAAAATTGATTGACCGCGTCCCGTACAGCTTATTGAATACCTTTAGGCAAGATTGGCATTGCGAGGGCAACAAAAAGAACGATAAATAACCAGATAACGCGAAGTTTTTAAAGTATAAAAGTTCGTATTCCGTTGATAAAAAAAAAGGAAAAAAAAACTGGCATCCATAAATAAGCGAATTACACTCTGGATAACACTGAGAGCCTTGTTCCTTAACCTGCACGTTTTCCTTAATAAGCATTAAAACTAAAGCAGAGTAGCCTTGCGAGGAAAAACCCGTCTGTCATTGTGCTTATCTCTCGCCTTATTGTAACGCTCGCAACGTTTCTTGCCCACCTACAATAAACCAACAAGATAGAAACAAATTAATGTTCACCTTTAACTAAAGCGACATTATTTAATCGTGTATAAGTATATATACAACATATCCAGCAGCTGGTCGAGGCATAAATATAAGCATTGAGGTTTTATCAATGATCTGCCGTATAAGCTTCGATATAAATAAAAGCCTTTTTAGGTAAAAGAGTAGTCGTTATCTTCGACTCTCCTTCTCTCTCTCTCTCACGCACACAGTCCAATCATATTTCTTCTCGGGCCTTTATTTCGCGCTCGTCCTGTATATAGCAGAAAAACAGCGCGCGAAACCTTAACTTGCGGTACATTCGCGTGTACCCCGTTCGCCGCGGTACACACAACCAACCGCGCGTTTGAATCTCTCCCAAGTGCGTGGTATATAGGTATACAATATACACACTTCCAAGTTTTGCGGGGCTTTGTGTGTCGCGGGATTTTTCAGAGACCCGACGTCTCGCGCCTCGCGAGTGTAGGTGATTGATGGCGCTTTTATGTAGGAGATCTGCTCGCTCTCTCTCTCTCTCTTAAGATATTCTCTTTTTTTCTGTCTCTCTCTCTTTTCTCCTTCCATTTTACAACAAGATGTGTGTCAATTGATTAACTTTTGGAGGCAAGACGGCTTATAAGCCTGCGATATCGCTCTCTATCGTGCGTTGAGATGTCAATGAGACGTCGTCGTCGTCGTTATGGTCACGCGCAACCAGTCGATTTACCTTACCTTTGACGCTTACGAGAAGAAATTTCACTGCCGTCTATCAGAACGTTGTTCTTTTTCTTTCTCTCTTCTCGTTGTTGCGGGGCGTGAAGGTGAAAAGATTTTTTTTATATGATGATCTTTGGCTTCCTTTGTAGACGGTCGAAGTTGGACAGATCGTTTAGCGATTTGTACTTTTAACGATTGTCCGAGCCATTTTTCACTCGGAGAATTTTCTAAGGGCTTTGGAATTACATGCTGAAACGATATTATAATGTCAGATTTGCCATGTGAAGTATCTTATAAGGATCGAACGGGCGATTTTATATCAGCAAATAATAGCTTATTCACTGCGGATGATGAGTATGTAATGTTAATCTTCGAGTGCCACTTAGAGATTTAATAATAAGCAATAAACGCCAAAAAGCGCTTTACGAGGGTTCGGTAGTCATAATCATGTGTAGAAAATCACTGAGCTAAAAAAATCATAAAGGCGCTAAACGTGTCCCTTTATGTAATCGAACGTTTCTCGATATTTTTTACCAAGGAAATTTTTAACTCTGCCGTTATTATTCCGTTCATTTGTTATCTCGGAATTTAAGAGCGTATATTAATAGGCGGCATTAGAATATTTTCGAGGTAAATTATAGAAAAAAATGGTTTGGCAAAAAATAATTATAGAAATGGAATATCGCTTGTGCTGGTTGAGACCAAAACGGAAAAGTTTTATAGTGCTCTTTCAATTGTTACGATCGATTCTTCAATGTTACTTCCAAGAATTGTAAGATTTTTATGGAATAGTTAATTTATCATTTTATATCATCTTGAACAATATCACATTTTGAACACTTGACGGAAAAACATTCCACGCGGATTCGGCATAAGGCCTAGTAGACCTTGAATTGAAAATCTGGAATTCGTCGCGGTCAGAAAACTTTCAAATACTTCTAAATCCATACGAAATGATAATATTAATAACGGTGAGTTTACCTTTACTATATTGCTAAAAAAATCACGATTGGTCATAAAGTAACGAAGCGTATAGATTTCTCCGATGAATTATGTACGGCAATTGGTAGAATCTATGCAAATATTTCGAAATCGCTCAGTCCGGAGAGGAACAAGCCAATCGAAATATCGAGGTCAGCGATTAATAAATATAATAAGTAACGACTGGCGTTTGTGCACGAGACGTTAGATATTCCCATACAGGATAAAAAAAATTTACAAAATTCCCGGAGCTGCCCGCGCGGTATTTAAATTAATTAGCGCCTTATCGCGAGAACAGAAATCCTCCGTGAAAGAAGAAGCCGTTGAATTCCATCGCTGTGGCGCCACACTCTTCTATCCTAATACGCGCGCTAAAACTTGTATAACAGCCTTTAAAAAGAGAAGTCGTCCGATCGCGACCTTATAAAAATTCACACGACACTAGACAATAAACTCGTGCCTCGGCTGCTGAATCGCGGGAAACAAAAAGAAAAAAGAACTGTCAATTCGCAATGGTAATAAAACTAGCAAGTCCATTCGGTATACGCACAGTTGGAACATATATAGCGCGAGCGCCCGGTAAAAATCCAAGTCGGAACGATCGTGCGGCATGGAAGCGGGAGCGAGCGAGTGAGCGAGTCACGCGAGTCACCGTTAAGTCGACGCCGGGGTCCATACGTGAGATTTATGGCGAACAGGATCTGAAATATAGCGGCAGATGCGCGCCTCTGACACATCTTCTCTCTCTTGGCGAGCGTCTCGCTCTGCTAAAAAGATGAGGGGAAAAAAGGCTTTATTTCTTCGTCTCTGTCTCCTGGCGATGGTCTTGGCGTGAAAGTCGCCGTTGTCGTTCGTCGTGAACTCTTTGGCGCGTCGTCGACATTTCTTCGGGCCGCGACGTGAATCGAAGAATTTTCGAGCTATAGCGAAGAGCTTTGACGCTAGCGAACCAGCGGCTTTCTCGTATTGGCTGTCGATGAGTTGTCTTGTGCCGTTGACACCTTTTGTCGATATATGTTTGTGGCGACAATTACGAAGAAGTTGCTTAGCTCATGTGTGGCTTTTAGCGGTTGATCTGTGCGCAATGCTTTTGTTAGGGTTGCAACATTTTGACATGTTAGTTTTAATTCTATTGTGGTTAGCGCGTTATTCTTATACCGTGTTGGGTAATGATCTTTATTTCAAGTAGATTTGATAGTTAAATAGATTTGTTTTTTTTTTATAATGAAATTAATAGACGATAAAATTTAACTATGCTTCAATTTTCGTGGCTTCCATTAAACTGGATTAACGCAGTCTTTTATGTTGCCTCGCGATATAGGCGATATGAAAACTGTTATGATCGCAAAAAATAACCAGCTACAATAGGTACCTAAAATTAAAAGCTTATCAAGCTATAAAAATTATCACAGTATCATAATTCTTTGTTCTTTGGCAGAACATTTTGTGGATTAATAACGATATCGTTGATCCCATTATAACAGAAAATGTACTTACATTTCGATCTGTTTACGATTTACTCTCGTTTCTTCTCCGGTATATATTGTGTCTATATTTAAAGTTTCTATATATCTTTTTGTCTATAAAAAGATGATGCAGATGAATGCAGAGTTGAAATCGTTCAGGTTAATGCAGGAAAGTTGAAAGTTGCACAATTCTCTTAGAATTTTCAATGTTAGAAATATATGGTGAAATGGAAATTCAAAAAGAAGAAGCTATACCTGCGGAGTTAAATATATACTACATTTTATGGATAAAGTAGTAACGAAACTGTAAAAACTGTTTTATTAAAGTTTTGGAAACTGGTTTTTCTATTAGAATGGCT
The DNA here is from genome assembly GCA_900490015.1 of Megastigmus stigmatizans. Lineage (NCBI taxonomy): Eukaryota > Metazoa > Arthropoda > Insecta > Hymenoptera > Megastigmidae > Megastigmus > Megastigmus stigmatizans. The sequence continues at coordinate 32,067 of UELV01007099.1, read as the reverse complement.
TTCGGATAAATTATTTAGAAAAATAGTTATAAGTTAATGCCGTTCCTGATGTTCGATATGAAAATCTTTCAGATCTGATATCTTTTATTGATTTTTAACTTTATTAATTGTACATATACTTTTATTCGATTTAGATAAGATTATAAACTGTCAATCAATGTATAATTTTGTAGCAAATTCGGTTAGCTATCCTATTTATTTTACGAAAATAAAAAATAAAAGTTCTTTTTTCATATCAAGTGGCACTTCTTCGTGGTATGAAACTTTGTTTGCGAGAAATGAAAATGCGCAGCGAGATCGAAGAAAACCTTTATGTCCAACACTAAAACTACACCTATGCATAGTGTTATTAGCACTTTCTCCCAGTGGTATCGTAAAGCTCCGTTGTATGCGATTTTCGCGGTTGGTTATGATTCATCTCAACGTATTATACATTTGAACGTCTTGCTATTTTCACGATTTCACGTTCAATTATATACATGCGATGCATTTTTTGTTCTACTTGAAAAAATTCGGATAACTAATCCTTTTTTTTATTTCTTCAAGATTAAAACATAGAAAGCCTCGTTTTATTATTGGTATGTTTTCGACTCATCGCTTTACATAATGGAATATCATTTGATACGGTTCTCGTTATTGAACTCAAATGGGTTTTTCCACTCGAGTTCCGTTTCAAAAAGTTTATATATGTGAATTTGATACATAGCACGATAGACGCGATGAATATTCAGAACGATTAATTTGCCAATAGATTTTTTCATGCAAATGTTATAACGCTTTGCACCTTAAGTACAAATAATTATTACATGATTGCGCACAATTCCTTCGTGAATGTTATTATAATTATAAAAATCAAAATGATTCTTTTATAACGGAACAAAGGAAAAGCTTTGTCTAAATCTAGTTTTTTCAAAAACGGTTTCTATCCATCTTTTAACAATCTTTAGGTGATTAGTTTAAATTTTTGTTATAAATGTCTATTGTTTCCATTATTTGGTAGCATCAGCTGTTAAACTACGCCATAACGTCCACTAATTACCGTATTACAGTATTTAAAAGTTCAATTAAAAACGCATATACATGTTCGAAAATAATTGTTAGTGCCTAAACACTGCACTAATGCCTAAACTCTTTAACCCAATTTAATGAGTGCTCTGTAAATGCGGGTATGCCTCCACAGATTACGTTAGAAATTAACGTATACCTTTTCATTTTTCTCGTACTACTAGAGAAGTTTAATTTCCGCTGATAGGATGATCTGGTGTATAATTACATTTGCGAATCTAACTGGAAAATAAGCCTTCGAGAACCGATTCAATTTACGGATATGTTTTTCGAAAAATTGCAGTTGTAAGTAGATTACACGATGCAATCATTAATTAAATTACATCGTTTATAATAAAAATTTGTTATTACTAAAAGATTATTATAATTTAATGCACAAGTATGAATTGAATATTTTTAGCTTGATATTTATTGTTTTCAATAATTTAAAAAATTTTATGATATTTCGATTCGAAATTGCAATAGTGACATGAAAAGAACGATAAATAATATTTTACGTAAAAATATAAAGAATTTAATAAGACGATAAGACTCGAGTTATAAAATTTAATGAAAATTGTTACAAAAATTAATTTTAAATTTGGCATCAAGGAAAAGTTTATTAAAAGACCTACTTGTGCTTATAAGTATTACAGCTAAGCGAAGCGCCCGTATCGTAGACACAATTTCATGTTACACTCACTGAGAATATAACATTGTCTCAATAATCTTTTACGATTTTTACAATTTATTAACGCAATTAACCGTATTTTACGATAAATTTTATATTGCTATAAAAATTTGACTGAAAAAAATGTTATGGTTATTTAATTTTATATCTTTCGTATAATATTTCAGCTTGTAAAGTTCATATGATATTATAATTTTAAGAAAATTAATCTGTTAATCAACGCGAATTTCGCGTGCATAATACAAGTGCAGTTATGCAGATTTAATAAAGTACCCAATAACATTATATTTAATTAGTAATCTCATTTTAATATCTCTATTTATGTATACAATATGTTGTAAAGACCAGCGGTTATCTTTATTTTTAGAAAGCCGCAACTTATTAAAAGTCACTCGCCCTATAAACATATATATATAAATCGAAAGAAAAAAAAACAAAGAAAAAGAAAGTACCCCAATAAATACGCGGAATGTTTGCTTATTCCTAGCAAGGTATACAATACAGAAGTCGGACGGCTCGTAAGGCCATCCTCGCAAGTGGTACGTGTGACGCCTAAGTATATACGGCTACCGCCGTATCAAACGCAATTAGCATTAGGATTACTGGTTGCACGCAGGAAAAGTGGCGCAACTGAAATTATTTCGACTCCCCCGTTTCTGGCCGACCCCCCCCGACACCGCGCTAAATTACCATAATGCGCGCTGAATAAATTGTTGTTATTACACATCCGAGATTAACGGGACGTAAAGAGTACAAGTTTTATACAATTAATTCGTGTGAGTACGTGACGCAAGGCGGCCCCGTAAATACATGTATAATGTGCGTTACGCTCCTCTACTCGCGCTGTTTCGAGCACCAGAGAGAGAGAAAGAGATTACACTCGTATATGACTCTCCCTTTTTACACAGAAATTTCATAGCCGAAAGATAGGGAAACACCATGCGATTGCGAGGAGTGAAAAAAAAAAAGAAAAGTAAAACAAATCAATTTAATTGAGATTGAGCGCGGATTGCGCATCGCACGGAGAATTGTGACACTTTGAGTAACGAGTGTGTGTGTGTAGATTGTAAAACTTTTAACAAATATATAATAAACATTAAAAGCGACTCGAGCGCGCTTTAAATTCTTGTAATGTGCCGCGATTGGTCAATTCTTGGCTGCGTCTGTATACGCCAGCAGTTCAAGCACAATAATAATGCGGAGATTGAATTATGAAATTATTTATGGCACTGAGAAAATCATTAAGTATTATTTTGACGAATTAATTCTCGGCCTGTTTAATGCCATCTACATGTCATATTAAAAAATATGTCTTTTTTTTATAACGGACTGCGTGTCATGCAAATCTTTCAATTGAGTGTATTTCAATTTTAAAAAGAGGATAGAATGGGTTATCGCAATTCAGGGATTTAGAAAACAAAAACCAATATTTGCACAAAGATCAAGGTAATGTTGTTGAAAATAATTAAAACAAAATCTAGTAAGAATCATTTAGTTTTAAATAAATGAAATAAATGATATACTTACAAAAGAAAAATGATATAAATCATAAAGTGAATACCTGGTTATAAAAACAGAAGTAAGCAAAGTTATGAAATGGACTATAAATTATTTAAATACTCATTAAGACATCTAAATTTAAGTAAAAGTCAGATAGTTTATAATAGTCACAGAAGAACCTATTAAAGTAATATATTTATGAATTAAATGGGAATATCTATGAATATACGTGGTTCTGTCCCTAATGAGTACCTTGAGAGCAAATAAATCTAAATTGTAACAGTAGGAGGGCATTTCAAAGGGAATACGCTTTTCAAGATATAACATGAAGAATTTTAATAAAATTAATATGGGCTATTTCGATGTCTGACAACGACCGGAATGTATCTACTAATCCTATGTATTCGCGGTAGCCGTTATTGCGTTCATTATCATAATGCATTTTGTAACTCCATACTTTCGATATCAACCATTACTCTAAGTTTTCCCTAGTAAATCTCATACAAGCATCCGTAAAGAAGAATATTTTCTAAACGCATGTATTTTAAACACAGGCAAACTAACACCATTCAAATATAACAAGCACCGCGAAGTAAAATTTTCCACGAAATCATAAATCGCCTTAACGCAGGTTCGAAAAGCGTAAATAACATATTCTCCGCAACAACAAAAAAGAAAAGAGAAAAAGGAAAAAAGAAGAAGAAGTAGAATTAAATGTATGCAAATCGCGGACCTCTTCGTCTTCTTTTTCTGCGGCGTGAATTTTTAAAGCGAAAGAGAATGCGTGCGTTACCTCGACAAGCGAATAAGTGCACACACAGTGGCTAATTAGTCACGTACTTCAGTTTTCGAGTGCATTTATACATTCGCGCGTGTCAATCGCTCGGTCGGCGAAGGAACGAAAAGCCCGCGCGGCCTCTTTGACTTCGTTTCGCTCGCTTTTATATATATACATAGTCTTAATAACGAAAGGTTTAAGGCCACCGCAGTTGGGGCGCGGCTCGGTAAATCCTTAAAGTTGCATTGCTTGGACACACGGGCCTCTTATAATGATTCCGTTGACACCCGGTAATTGCGATTTCTATGCTATTTACACCTCCAGGGGGGGATCGGGTCGTGTATATAAAAGAGACAATCGTTGCGTAATGCGGCTATTCCGTTGCGAAGGTTTTCTCACTCGTTGCCAAACGAGAGACAGTTGCAACTTGTGCGTGTACCTGTACGCGATGCCGAATCTTTGACGCATTGTAACAGGCTATACTAGTTAACGTCGATTCTGCATTCTCAAAATATCTAGAAGTTCCACCATGAAATTCTCATCTGACTCGAGCAATTTAGATAATGTTTATAGATATTATATTTTAAGCGCATAATTCAAATTTAAACCCACACGTTAAGAGATTATTATAAGCGTGAAAGTGTTTCGGCATCATCAAACTTGATTCAATCATAATTAAAGAGAATGTAGTACATCATATCCATGCGGGAGTCTATAAGCTCGAGCGAGTGATAGCATAAGAAGAATAATTTATGAGAGCAAAAAATCTATTTGATTAATGATGCACCGAGTTGAAACTCGACCTAAGCATCTTCGAAACATCAATTAAGGATATTTCGCAATCTGTTATGAACGGTGAATAAACAGTTCATCGCTCAAAATATACAAACTGCCTGCACTTTTTGTTCTCCCCTCTCGAGAAATCTATGCAACTCACACGGAAGGAATCGAACCACGACTCGCGTTTCAAAATAGCAAAAATCACGAAACTCATTAAATTTTCAACGCTAGCAATAATTTTCAACGGGACTTTGTCAGCGCGCGCGCGCGCGCAAAGTCGCGCCTAGTGTGTGAAATTTATCGACGAGACCCAGATTGCGAGTACACTGTACACACAGCCTTCATAAATTTTCATAATTTATCGACGAGGCTGTTGGCGGCAAGACGAAAATGAAACGATTCAAGGAGAGAAAAAATCGTTCGCTCGCGGCTGCGGCACAGACACCGACGACAACGACGACAAAAAAGCTCGCGAGCGCACGAAGCAAGAAAAGGATATATAGGTGAGACCGCGATGTTGAAAAATGTTCGCGACCCAGACGAACGACAACAAAGACAATCGAGGATATATAGGATTTGCACGCGAGTGTCGTTCACCTGCACGGAGCGAAACTGGAGTCAATATATATATAATGCGCACCTCCTTGAAAAATCGACTAGTCGGTATATACCTTATAGTACGTGTGTCGCGCGAACTGCAGCACGTGAAACCGGATATAACGTAATTCCAAGTCGAGATCGGCCCTAAGGCGAATTCGTATATACGCGCGAGTATCGCATATATATATATAGCTGTCACCTGTCCTTTCCTTATTATTAAAAGCTCACGCGTGTCGTTGGATCGCTTCATCGATTCGTTCAGGTCGCGCGTGACGTTTGGACGTTGCGAGTACAAGATATCGGTGCACTGGTGAACGACCGATTGTCACAGTGCTGATATACATATATTATACGAAGCGATTCGAGGAGTGAGAAAAGTTTCAGTTGTTTACTACCTGGTTCATTAATCAACAACAGTTGAATGTTTAGTCTTTCGCAATGACGTTTAAGAACACTGCATTTCAACTTATACCTCGAGTACGTGTTATACATTACAAGTTAGAGTAGATGATTAGATATATATATATGTGTGTATGTGTGAGTCTTTTAATTTGAAGTGTGGAATTCGTAATCGCGAAGGGAAACCCGTTTCCACGATATCGTTTATAACGGTTAGGGGAAAACGCATTACTCGAAACGAAAATATTGACAATCGCGCGTAGAGAAAGTTTGGGAAAGACGTGATTGAAGTTAATTAAATGAAGCGAATATCGTGTGCGGGTGTGTTTAAGTTAGAATAGGATAATAACGGTATATTATAAAGTCAATGTGAAAAATAACTATAGACTAGAATTTTTTACGAGTGCACACATTATGCAGAAAAGATTTATTTCGTATTATCTAAGACATATTTTTATATCTTAGAAAGATTAAATAGGCCGATCGAAAGAATGTATATCTCGCGAATGGAGACGTAATATCTCGTTTGCCGCTATTAATTGTCACTATAGAACAGCGACTTGAACTGAATTTTATTAGATACTTTAGCAAGTTTATTAGCCAGTATAGAATGATTGATTGTATTACAAGATCAGTTCGGGTAATGAGTCTGTAATTCATGATTTCTTTCGTATAGCGAAACTTTATACTTCTATTAACGATATTTATGTACTCTGCGTTAATCAGGATGAATATTTACCACATTCTTGTGAATGTCTTTGTAATCTTCGTGCATCTACTAAAACTCGCATTATATTTAACTTTGTTTTTTAACTCAATAAGCTTTAAGAATTGCTTTCATAATTTATATGAATATTATTGAAAAGTATCAAAAATTAATTTTTAATAAATTATTTGATTCCCGATACTATCAATTCGATAATTTATGCTGCAGTTGCATTTTTAATTTTAATGCTTACTCGAAAATCGATCGGTTCAATATATCGCACTTAATATTAATTCGCCAATTAAAATTACCCGTCTTAAATATTGTCAACTAATAAAATTATGGCAATGCGTTAATTACAGCGCGCACTCATTATAACGAAAAAACAAGTACTTAAACTTTAGGTCCGCATACTTTTACCGGGGTCCGATCCCCACACGTATAAGCAGAAAATATAATAATGCCGATAATATCTTTAACCGTAATCCGGCATTTTATTAGGCATTTAAGCACAATAAAAAAAGAAGAAAAGTAGTTTCATGGACAGACAATAAATACTTTGCTGGATAATAAAATATATATTAATAAACCTCTCGAAGCAAAATAATTCGCAAGGACATAAAGATAAAGGTGACGATTTCAGGTGATAGCCATTGCCAAACGTCTAATAAATGGCTAATTTCACGTTCGATAAATCAATTTGATTGTCGCATGTCTTATCGCAAACACCATTACCCAGGAAATTCGTATAAGCAAATTTCTCGCTAACAAAAAAAAGGTACAAGCTTATCGCCCTTTGTTCAGCTCGACAATTTTAAAGCTCGGTGTTATTAACGCATCGCCGATATAAACCTTTGACCGTTATAAAAAAGAGAGAGAGAGAGAGAAAAAAAATAAGAAAGAAAAACTGGCCACTCACAGCTGCCGCGGCCACTAATAAACTGTCGTTCGCGAAATCCGCCGCGGCGTGAAACGATAATTCGTATAATTGGGCAGCGCGAAAGGGCGCGAGAGAGACGCGTCAGTCTTCGCCGAGCTGTATACACTTGCATGCACAGTTAATAACAGATTTTGCGCGCATCTGTCCCACTGATTAGCGGATGCGTCGTTCGAGTATAACGGATAATATCTCGCCCCGATGATTATCTCTCTCTCTCTCTCTGTCTCCACCCGCCTGCCTCGCATCCGAAGATTTCCCTTTACCCAGAGAGAGAGAGAGAGAGAGAGAGAGAGAGACACATTTATATACAAGTGTGTTGGAACGATTTGGCAAGCGCATAACCTTCACGCCTCGGGTGTTTCCTTCTCCCGGCGGAATTGAAGAGTATATACTCGAGGGGATTACCGTAACCCGGACGCGTTAAAAACTCGCGGCGCGTTGTTTTTTTTTTCTTCATCACCTACCTTTTCCTTTTTTGTTTAATGATTGTTTTATGGCCCGGCGCCTGCGGACCATTTAAATACGTGGCACGCGAGCCCGAGTTCTTTACAAGAAGAAAAAAACTTTTGCTTACGGTGTCGTTATATAGCGGCGCGAGAGGAGACGAACGAAAATTATCGCGCGCCGTGTAATTACGAGGCGTTAGGCGCTATATAGACTCGCGAGACGCATGTCTATTTACGGTGCGCTTTTCGCGACAGCGAGTTTCTATTTTTTTTTCTTCTCTTTTTTTTTTCGTTCCGGATATTTTGCGCAAGGTGGCACGCGAAATTTATGACAGCTTTTGTCGGTTTTTTTATATATAAATAAGCGACGCGATTGATCAATGGTATACGGATTAATGCGAGTGCCAGGTTGTAAAGGAGATTTATGGATGAGCTAATGAACGATATTATTGTTGTGTGAAGAGGAAACGTTATTGCGATTGGATGGCAATGAATAACTACTTAACGAAGCTATTAATAATGCAATTTGTTAGTATCGGAAAATCTTGGTGGATTTGTAATTTGCAATCGTTGCGTGTAGTGTTTTTTTTTTTTAATTCAGATCGTAATTAACGACAACTTTAGGACAATTTCGAAAACATAAATATGTTATATGGTCCTTTGGAAGTATGTTATTGTTTAGAAAGTTTTTCGAAAGAACATTAGGATGCCGAAGAAAGTAAAAGCCATTAGAATAATTTTGGTTTGTATCGTAACAACCTAGAAACGAATAAAACAGAAAAGTGTTCAACTCTCGATCGTTCAACAATGTAAATACGAAAACATTTTAATGATATACCCTTCTCCGAGCAAATCGTTGTGGTCTTCCATAAATTTCGTAGAACCGGATTTTCACTATATAAATAAGGCAGTGCGACTATAGTTAAAATTATATGGCTACTTAAGCGAATTAGCGCTACACTTCACGGGAAAAGAAATTCAAATACACTTCTTAACAATTAGGTACTCCAGTATGTAAGTGCTGGTCTCATTCACAAAGATCCATTGTTTTTACAAGCTTCGGTGGAGCGAAGAGCAAATACTGTGCAATTTCGATTCGCATACTATTTCCAACTTAATAATGTAGCTCGGCTGTATCCAATTTATGAGACCTTACAGAAGAAAACCTTACAGAAATGTAAATAACGAAGAACATTGTAAACTTGAGAGTAAAACACTTTGTTTTTTTAATTTCGGTATAGAAATGCCATTTATCGAACGCGATTCTTACAATGAAACGAAAATATATCAATCTCCTCCACGATAAAGCCTTATTGAGGAATCCATTGATAATGCAAACGATATTGCGCGAAAACCGCATAATTCAACGTCGCGGCGACGATCAGCTCCTCCAGATTGCCTGGCTTCGATAACGAAAAAAAAAACATAAAGGGATCAAACGCAAGCCTCGGTATATAATATTAAATACATCGGAAGGGCCGATCGGCGCAAAAAGAACGCGAGATCGAGGGCAAAAAACGTATAATATATCCGCACGCGGCGGCAGCAGCAGCAGAACCGCAGAATCGCCGTGGAGAACCGAAGGCCGGCTCTACCGCACGCAGCCTCGGCGACTCTCCTTCCCCCGTCCGTAACAACGCCCGCGAAAATTGAAGCCTTAATGCCGCTCTAATGCCAGACTGGCATTGTATTATACACCGACCGATGGATTTCGCCATCGGAATAAAAACGTATAATAAATGGAAGAAAACAAACCAACGACCGCACGTCGTACGAACCTTTAAACGCCGCGAATGTACAAGTAGAGCTCCGACGTATTAATAATTTTTGCTCGATTTCCAAAAATGTACATTATATCCACACAGAGACACGGACAACTCGCGACCCCGATATATTCACGAGTCTCGGGCAAAGAAAAAGAAAAAGAGTGCATACTGTGTATACGAGACCCACGCAAATCTCGGGGTATATCCAGAAAAGGCGGTGAATATTCGGTATTGGGCCGAATATATTCAATGTTAAATATTAAAGGCTTATAAGTCGGTGGAGCGGCTAAGGTTCGCCTTTCACTCGATGATCGGTTTTCGGACAAAAATCCACAACCGAACCAGTTGTTAAAGCTAAGCAAATATATAGCACGTATACATGCACTCGCATATGGGCGGTATTAATTACGTGGCTGTATGCAAGTGGTTACACGAGTTTCTTTGTATATATACATACTGGCTTTTTCGCTACGCGCTTGGAAAATGTATTTCGCGCTCTCTAAATTTTTTTTTCGAAAACTATGTGGCATAGGACTGCGTGTATTACATATATAGACGAAAGACCGGCGGAATTTTCATTGTACTTTCACTAGGCTTGGAGGTATATACACGCAAACACACACCTAGACTAGAATGTGTGGCCAAGCACCGACTGCAACGATATACACCAGCATTAGCGTGTTGCTTAGAACACATTACGCGAGGCTAAAATCGTTATAACGATCGTTAGGATTATGCAGATATCTCGTTTAGATCGCTGGAGGATATTCTATCTGGCGCGATTGCGATCGCTGATCATTCGGATTATTACTTAGTTTTCTTATAATGTGTATAGTCGAGGAAGCGGTCGGCGGATTTTCCGTACATTTTCATCGAGTATAAGATGTGCACCTACAAGCCGCGTGCGTACAGTGCACAATCATGATCGCGCGTGCGCGGGGGGAGGATTCGTTAAGCCCCGAGCACGAGGAATTTTATTCTTGGCTATTAAAGCTGCGCTTAATGAACACTTTATCTTCGATGATGTAGCGCTTTGTTGCAGACCGAGCGCACGTGTATTATATATAGTGCAATGGTCTATTTTGCAAAAAATTCACAGACAACATTATATTTCATTGAGAGACAGCTCAATTGGTCGTAATGGTATTTTACAATGACAAATGTCAAATGATAAATCTTGTGCAGGGCTTGGTGTATTGCGGTAGCGGATTTGAGCTATACGAAATTTGCAGTATTACGTTAGAGAACTTTAAGAATTTTTGTAAAATTTCCATTTATAGCTCGTAAATGGCAACGAGTGCCGAATCCGTATAGTAATATTGATAAAAGAAAATTTGTTTGGTTTCAGGAGCCTTCAACGGACCCGTAGAAAAACAGCGGTATGACGGCTGGTACAACAATTTGGCGCATCCTGAATGGGGCTCCGTAGGCAAGTACATCTCCTTCTCTACGTTACAAACCCCAAAAAGAAAGATTTTTCTTCCACAAATGCTCTCACTTTTATAACTACAGATATATATCCTTTATCCTCGCTCCTCGCGACAACTCGCGCCTATACATTATATCGGAATTATTGATATGTCGATGCATTATAAATAAAACGGCCTTTAGACTCGGAGCTCGAAAGAAAGAAAAAAAAAACACAAATCCAGATTGACACACGCGATTTACACACGAAATTTGCACGAATTAAGGAGTCGAGGGAAAAGAGAGTGATAAAACCGAAACTCATATATATCTATACATATGGGAGAGTGAGAGAGAAAGAGAAAAATCGGTGAATTAATGACGCTTCCAATCTGTAGATAGCAGGCTGATACGAAAGGTACCGGCCGCTTATTACGACGGGGTATACATGATGGCCGGTCAGGACAGGCCTTCGCCACGAAAATTGAGCGATCTCTTTATGCAGGGCGAAGATGGATTGCCCTCCATCGGCAATAAGACGGCTCTCTTCGCTTTTTTCGGTGAGTACACACACATACACACACATACACACCCATTATATATTATATACACCGAGCCAATATTTCCAGCTGTTATTAGTATAATAAACGTATTTATATGCGAGCGCATTTATATCGAGCTCTTTTTGTTTTCTCGCATATGTAATTGTACGATTTGAATTTGTAATTGCCGATATCTCGGGGACGAGGGATTATTTATGCTCCTGCGTTAACCGCTCGTTTTTCTCGTGTGTTATTACATTGCGCGACGCGACTCGTTCGATTTTTTTTATGTCTTCGTTAAATTTTTGCCCGTCTATTACGCGAGTTTCCGAAAAAAGCCTGTACGTCGTGCAAAAAATTCACGGGTTGCACCTGGGAATTTTCGTTTTATTTCGAACGATTATTGAACGATACACGAGTAGCTCTAAAAACTACATTTTGGTTTTCTCAAGGAATCGTAAACAAAAAAAAAAAAATGAAATAATCGATCGGTGGGAAGTCAAACAAATCATAAATCTTTATATACACCATTTTTTTATGCTCACACTCGGTCTCCGCAGCTCAGTGTTAATATCCCAGTTAACGCAAAACACACGGCGTTATGCTTTTAATGGGCCAGTCTATTTCGCAATCAACGCATATAAGCTATAGCGGCATGGTATAAGAAACAAAAAAGGTATATCTCGTATCGTAAAAATTCAACGAAATCCTCCAGAAATTGATAAATTAGCGACTTCGCAAAAGGCGATGAATCAATGCGAGCGCGCTCTTACGTAAATTGCATCGTATTATAAACATACAAATCCAATCAGGCTTTATACCGATCGATCTAACAGAATCCCATTTTCACATAATATCGCATATAATATATGAAGCCAATTATCCCGTCATCCAAGCGCGGGCCTCTTCCATCGGAAAAAGCGATCATCTCGGTGATAATTATATTATCCTTGTTTACGGAAGCAGTGCTATAATGCGAAGCGATTTCGCGCGAAATAATTTAAAATAATCAACTTGTCTCACAGCGGCCAATCGAAAATACCTGGCATCGATCCCATATCTTATACCTAGATGCATCAAGATGAAAAAGAAGCTTGGAAGAAAAAAAACGTAGAGAGCAAACCGATATTTCACGGAACGCGCGTCATTATAAAGCGATTATCGTATATACGGAGCTGCGCACTTTCATCGAGCTGATTCAATCCGAAGGGCGAGTTATAATAATGCAGCGCACTCGCGAGTATAAGTGTCGTATATATATACACTATTGGCGCTTCGCGGCGGGCGCAAAAGTGATCGAGCGGGACATTTATTATATTATAACGTGTCTGATCGATTTTCGTTCTGGGAACCTGCTGCTGCTGTAAGGAATGCGCGATGATGCGAGAGCTTATTCCAACCGCAGAGAGACTCACGGCCTTCGCCACCGCAATCGCTATAATTCTTTCTCGCCGCGAAGATAACCCCTTATAACTATCAAAGACCCATCATCGTATTATTGCGCAAATATATCGATGCCGTTTTGTCAACTCTTCCTCGATGAGCGTATCTCACGTGATCTTTTTTACTGTTTGGGTGTACATAGGCCAACTGGTGACATCCGAGATAATCATGGCGAGCGAGAGCGGCTGTCCAATAGAGTTCCACCGCATCGACGTCGACAAGTGCGATCCGGTCTTCGACAAGGACTGCCAGGGCAACAAGTACATACCCTTTTTAAGGGCGGATTATGACAGACAGACCGGACACAGTCCCAATAGTCCACGCGAACAGGTAAGCCCTTGTTTAGATCGATGCTCTATATAACCGTAGCCGAAGTTGAATTAGAGGATTAAATTGTAGTTGGTTATATATGCTGGACAAATGTTTATCGGTCATTTGAAGAAAGAATCTCGGTACAATAAGTAAATTTGTATACGAACTAGTAATTACGTGCTTTAAATTGCAGCAATTCTACCGGATCGAATGATGCAATATAGGTACTGTGATATTTTAAGGTCAGTCGTATGTGTGTACTTACTCATTGAGTGAAAGTAATTTGTTGTAAAGTAACAGTTATTGAAATGGATATATACCAAACAGATAAATTACTGTGCTTAAGCACTGATAAATGGCTACGATACACTTCTAGTATACGTTAAATTGAGGTGTCTTGCCGGGCTCGACTTATTCTACTTAAACGCAGCTCACATGTATACGCTTTCCATTCGTTTCTCTCTGACAGTGGTATTTTTCAACTTTATTGAATGTGTAGCGATAAAGTAGCATTTGCTCTACAATTGCCAATGGTTGCAAATATTTTCAAAACTGCTTATTCGATACCAAGCATTCTTGTAAGGTATTTAGTTTATCGTCAACATTGACCCTATATATTATACATACCAATTTTTCGAAGCTTCTATCTAAATCACAAACGTGCAGGAATCGTAAATTGAACCAATGCGTACAAACAGAACGATACACATCGCAGTTCCCGAGCATGTACGATCCTTTTCCTTTCCACAATTTGCATATGTACACTTTATAAATATATAACTCAAGTCGAGGTACTGGATTATTTCACGTACGATTTATACCGACTCCGACTATGCATCCTACATCATCAATCCCCCCTTTCAACATTGACATTTCGCCGACTTTTTTCCCCTTTTCCAGTGTTGGCTCGTATATACGAAACCGGTGAATGGATGATTTGTTTGCATCGACTCGCACACTCGGCACCGTATAATATACATCCATGCATGCACTCATATATATAAGGCAGAAAGAAATCATTCAAACGCTTGCGTTTTTTCTCTCTCGCGTATATATGTGTGTATAAGTCCCAGGGGGTCAGTCGCTCGTGTGTTAATTTAATTAATGGCTTCGATTTCGGCCTTTAATTTCTTACACTCGCGCGGCGTGCCACGATAATGTCTCGCATTTGTATGCAAGGCGCGACTCGACACTACACACACTATATATACATATATATATATACGCAAAACATATACAACGCCGACACACTGCAACTTTTTCATTCGTAACCCGAAACTCCGCGCTGTTGTTGCTCGCCGCGGCCGCGACTTTTTCGTTTTGTTCGGGAGCGTTTACAGTGACGTCGTCGCTTGTATATATACGACTCGAAGGGAATTGTGTCGGTGCTGGCTGTTTGTATATAAGTTGATTTATATTTTCACGAGAGAGGCGCGCAGACGAAAAAGAGCCGTCCTCGCCGCTCGCGTTAGATTTTAAGGAAATAAAGCCGAATGAAAAAGAATAACGCGGTAGCAGTGGTCTCGTTTATTTATGTGTCCATTTAAAAGACGTATATATCGTGTTTCTCGCGCACATGAAAGATACCGCGCTATCGCGTCGACGCGTTTATCACACAGGTATCTTCGATTTTTCTGTGCCTCGGGTTTCAAGATCAGCGATTTATTGTATATATGTAGCCACAGATCCGCGCGGTTGAATATTATTTGGATCATTTTCGGTACATACTCCGACCTGATATATCCCTTACGTGCAGAATTGCTATATAATCAACGCCACAATTTCAAACGCATTACATGTACAATCGAATATTATAATGTAACGATAATAAATGTTAAATATTGATTCTGAAATATTTTGGAGGAGACTTGGGGCTATTAACGAGAGGAAGGTTCTTGTATTGAAATTTTATCTTTGAATTGTAAGAATCATTGGTGCAGCATAATAATACGTTAACGATGCGGGTTCTTATATGACTTATACGGCATGAAAAGAGACTTGTATTGTGGAAATAGATGAAGCTATTATATACATTGTTATGGTGGTTGTGGTTTATATAGACATTACGCACTTCAGATATGGGTTAAATTTTTCATCATTATTATACGATCCCTACTTCGGTATAGCGCCTTAATAGTTCATCAAATGACAGGTTTAATAATATTTAATAGAATATTAATATCGACAGTTATATTCGAGAAGAAAAGGTTGCAATATAGTCTACGTGTATAAGTATAAACACCGTAAGATTTGGCATCACTAAAAGATGTTACCAATATAGCAAAAGTCACATCCAAATGATTAATCGCGCAATAAAAATAAAACACATACACGCGTCGTTCGTATGCTTCTCAAAAGTTTCACATGCGCGGTAGACGTTCACTTTCCGATTCGCGCATACAACTTAGTCAAAAATATTCAACTTTCTTCTCAGCTTCGTATACAAGCACGCAAGAATCAACGCTTACAAGCGATGCGCCCCCAATAAATCCTTCATACTCATTGATCATTTCTTTCCTCGCATTTCTCCACACAATTTTCTTCACTCGCAAATATACCAATCCACACACAGCTATGCCAATCTAAAGCCCAAACTAAAACGCAGAATAGGAAGTAAGGAAAGAATAGGCCGCAGCGGTGCGTTCGATAACCTAAAGCGCGTCTAAATAAAGTATCGCGAACAGAATGTCTGGGGCGTGCACTCGCCTAATTGGAAGCTAATGCCGACTATATATTCGTGGCGGCTGCGGCTGCGGCGTCGAGTGTTCGCGGAAAAAAAGTGCGCTAAAATAGCTAGGGTAATTACGTGAGGTTGCAGATAAACAAAGTGACCAGCTGGATAGACGCCAGCTTCATATACTCGAGCAGCGAGGCCTGGGCCAATACAATGCGCACCTTCAAGAACGGCAGCTTCCTCATGGAGCCGACGAGAAAGTTTCCCGTGCGCAACACCATGCGGGCGCCACTATTCAACAACGCCGTGCCCAACGTCATGCGATCCCTCAGTCCTGAGAGACTCTACCGTGAGTGTTTTTTTTTTATACGCTTGCTTGTTGGTTTAGCTTTTTCCTTTTTTCGGTTGTCGAGAGCGCGCCTATTGTGCTGGTTGTTGTGGGAACGGAATTTGAACGATTTGGGGGTTTTGTACAGTGTGTTTGTGGCGTCTGACGTGGATTTCCCCATTTTTAATTATCTGATCAATATGTTTATGAGAATATTCTTTGATAT
Source organism: Megastigmus stigmatizans (assembly GCA_900490015.1). Taxonomy (NCBI): domain Eukaryota; kingdom Metazoa; phylum Arthropoda; class Insecta; order Hymenoptera; family Megastigmidae; genus Megastigmus; species Megastigmus stigmatizans. The sequence continues at coordinate 15,485 of UELV01007099.1, read as the reverse complement.
ATTCTAGGAATCTATATGGAAAAATTGAAATTGGTAATAAACGAATGATAAATTTGAAATAAAGGTTAGGAATGTTCGTGATATAAAAATCAAATATATTGTGTGCACGCTACAGAACTTTTTTGATTCAATATTTTTTTTCACATATTTTGTATAATATAGTGAGGTCGATTTGAAGAAAAACAATAAAATTTAAGTGCTATGCATGGGTTAAGGAATATATTTTAACGAACTTCCATTCAGAAAAAATCCAGGTATTCATTCGAGCATTTATTTTTATTTATTTTTAAAAAGTTATAGCTCAATTTTCAGCTTAGACTCGATATATATTGCTCTCAAGTTCTTAGACTAACGATAAACGTGGTGAAACAATTTTACGCCTTTTAACAAAGTTATAATACTTCGGTAGCTACGTCTATTTATTTTATAATAAAAAAATATTAAAATCATACTGGTTTGAAAGTCACGCAAGTTTCTTGCCGCGGTATTCTCTACCGCACGTTAAGATTTAATAAACACCATATCTTTTATTAATTTTTATACATTTTCTAAATATAACAATATCCCTTCATTGTTATATTATACATCGAACAAAAAATATAGCGTATGCGCATAATTATAAATTTAACGTTCATTTGCACAAATAACTTGAAATGTTAATCAGTTTGAAAATGAAAGAAGAAAAAAAAAAGGAGGCATTTAATATATGGAACGGGGATATGACATTCGCAAAATGTTATTTGCTACTTAATTATGCATGAAGCGAAAAATGTCGGGTACAAGCCAATACCTATAGTTTTTTTTTATTGAATATTCTAGAAGTATCTTATTATTTCATAATTATAGCAACTGTAATCTCTACGCGCTACAGAAATGTTCGATTCTCCATTAATCGATTTTCCATACATTGCAACTAACGTATATTGAGTAATTTTCAACGATTTATCCTTGCGAAGACGAGCCATACGATACAACGATGCAATAAAAAGAAAACGTCAAAACACATTGTTACACTTTCCCTCCTTGTCGTTCGCATTGGTATTCTATCCCCTTATATAGGGATATATATAGACTTACAGTCGCGCGCACCGCGAGAGTTATTCACTCACATATTGTTGAATAAAACATAGGCGTTTCAGTTTTTTTTTTGTTAAAACTGGGGGAATTCTCGTTAGAAAAGCCAACCGTATAGTACATTATTCAATCGGTGATGTCAGAGGCCACTTAAACTCTACAATGTTGCTGTATATACAACATATATCGTTTGACTTTTATTTATATAGCGCACTACCTATACCGAGTTGAAAATAAAACCGTGGAGATATATGAAGAAAGTGTATATATAGTAATCGATCTTTCGTACTGGAATATTTCAGTATTGGGTGATCCAAGGACTAATCAGCATCCGCCCCTACTGGTATTCGGTATACTGTTCTATCGGTGGCACAATGTTATAGCGGCACGGGTCCAATACGAGCATCCCGAGATGTCCGATGAGGAGATATTCCAAAGAACGAGAAGAATCGTCGTAGGAACATTGCAGGTATAGTATAACATTTACCATCGTACGCTTTTTTTTTTCGGCTGCTCACGCGAAATTAATTATTCTTTACTTTCTTTTATCCAAGCGTGAAACTGCGCAAATGCATTTAAATCACTAACGACATCTACTTTATACATATATTTGAAATGAATCGCGCTGCAGTGCGGCCATGCAAATGGTATAATACTTATAATTGCAAGCGCGCAATTGTCGAGCTCTTCCTGTCAATTTAATGCGCGCTTGACATATATGCATCTTCGATTCTATCTCTCTCCCCCATGCACGCGATGCTAGACTCTTATATACATCTAATATAACTGCTCTCCTTTTACGAAGCGCGCGCGTCTCTTTTTTCCTTTTTTTCTCTTTATAAAACAAGAGTCGCGTTACACAACGGCCTTTACCTGGCCGCCGTTTCATTGTAATCGTTAGAGAAATATTATCAGAAGCAAGTTTAACAATGCGTTGCGCAATAAAATATGACGGCGCATCATATTCTTATATACACGTGCACGGTATATCGAACGAAATTACCATCCATCCTGATATTGGCAAAAGTTGCACTTAAAAAACACCGCGTTGCAAAGTATCGCGCATTTTTCCTAAGTAGCTCAATACTCCTCGCTCTTGTGCAGAAATAAAAACATTCCTCGCGCGTGTAATGTACGGAGCTGGTGCGCGCAGAAGTGTGAGAACGAAATCTCTTCTTCCAATTATATACCGCTGCGAGAGTTTTACAATCCGAGCGCGCACTTCTCGCCACGGGGACTTGGAAACACCGGTGTATAAAACCTCGTGCATAAAACGCATTCTTACACACAACGTGTTTCTGTGTATATGTATCGGCCTGATGTAACTAACTGCCCCGATAATTGCTTCACAATCGCCTCCACTCTACACTATCACGTATCTGTTTTCTTTTTTCTTTTTCCCTCCGTTTTCAATCGCGCGCGTATTTCGCAAATTAAAACAATCGCTTCTATAACGCGTGCGCATAGGTACATCCAAAAATATATAAGGCACATTGGCTCGATACGCGATGTACACTGCACCGATCGATTCTTGGAAAAAAGCTTCTGTCCATCTCGAGACTTTGAAGTTTAATTTATCGGCGTGTATATAAGTTAGCTGATATACGTTGCACTCGAGAGAGAAAGATACATTTTATTCCCGCGTGTGTTTGCGTTTGGATATATACATACATGATGAAACATTCAGCTCTTATTTCTCGTTGGAAAAGTGTCTGCACCGGGAATAAAACACAATTGCAGCGTAGTTGTATATATAAAATGCATTTAAGGATTAGCATACCGGTCGATGAGAAAATATATATATACTCGAGGCTGTGAAAATTGAAACGCTTCAAACATTCTTAAAAATCATTCTGACCGATTTTTCGTATTAATAATGACAGAGACAGATATCGTTTAAATCGAACAGTTGTTGGAGAAAAGAAAAGTCTTTAATTTCCTTCTAACAGCCTGCACTTTCACTATATACTGGATGCTAAAATCATAATTTGACACATTTATCGGCTGATCCACTTGGAAATCGTTCGATATATATATATAATAAGGATAAAAGGCCAAATCGATCGGCGCCATCAACTGCCCTGTGCACGTTTTTGTTAAGCCGCGAGTACAATATTAAAATACCGGTATACGACGAAAGGTATCAGCGCGGCTTTTTCACCATCTAATAGTTTATTACCCGCACCGTACAATACCTAACATACTACTATTACCTATACATAAACACATACACACACATATATATACGTATGTAGCGAGTCAAACCACAAAATTGCGCAATGGCAGAGCTCGGTGGAGCCCCGCTGATGCAGCAAGAACGATTATACCGTCGTCGGTCGTCGGTGGCGCACCGCAGAGCTCGTGCACCTCGCGCTACTTGTCCTCGTTGTTGCCGGCCGCACTGAGCGCCTCGTTATATTGCTCTCTCGACGCTCTCAAGTTCACGACTTATGGCCACCGGCCTGTATTATGTTTTTTTTTTCCTTTTTCTTCTTCTTCTTCTCGCGCTGTATATGCGTGTGTATATAATACACGACTCGTCGATGAATTGGCGAGCAAAAAGCCGGTGTATAATAGACACTTTGAGTGGAGGAAACGCGCAGGTGTTGCGAGCGCGGCTGCGTTCGAGAGGTGAAAAGTGATTGATTAGAGAGAAGGTCTGAGGTCTGCGAATAAATGCTCGTGGATGATTGAGAGCTTATATATATGTGTGTGTATGCATGTGGTGTAAACGCGATGGCGCGCGGTGAAATCTAATTGACTTTATTACAGGCAGTTTTGCAAGACGCGCGCCAGCGCGAGAGAGCCGAGATATATTTGGAATTTTGAAAATGTATCCTTTATAGATATTCGCGAGGCCGTAAATCCGTGGACTTGTATAATTGGCCGCGTTGAATTTTAATAATCGATCGTGCCAGAGGTATCTATTTTTATTCTCCATTTTTACGCACAGGCCGTGAGCGAAATTTATAGTGTCCCAGAGGCTGTGGGTGCGGCGGTATATATTCAAGAAAGCGGCGGCGGTATTCGATATTTCGGAAAAGCGTTGCTGGCGGTATATTTTTGAAACGTTAAAGGTCCCCCGCGGTGACAGAATTGCATATAGGTGGTTTCGAGGACTACGTAATTTTTTGTTGTTCATAGGACACACAGTGCAGTTGAGCGTAGATGGAGTCGTTGCGTCAGTCTCGCATGTCTACTTTGGCTTTATGATGTTTCCATTAAAAATTCGTTTTCCAAACGGTAAATCTTTCGCGGCTGTTTTTCTCGTTCGAAAGTGAAAAAGCTAGCTGTAATAACTCCGAGTAATTTATTTATGGAAATGTATATAAGCATCAATTTCGTATTATACATTTCGTTGATGCAGTAACGAGTAGAATAAATTTTTATAGCTATCCTTAAATTTGTCAAAGAACCAAAGTTTATTTTATTAATGACTCAAAATTGCATACATATAAGTATTAACTCTTTCGGCATTAATTATATATTTTATACTCAGTGTAAATATATAAGGCATTAGAAGAACGTGTAGAAAAACCGCGAGAAAACGATTAAGTAGAGCAGATGGCATAAAAACTTTTAATATAATGTTCTCGTTTTACGTAAGATCGGGGTATAAAAGGCAATTTTTCTAATAATTAATATTTAGTTTATTCAGGTAATTTATGTATTTGGCACTGAATAATTTTCTTATAATTCCTCTACTAATATTAATAACAGAAATTAGATATTCAAGGGATCGTAGTTTAATTACAAGAAGCTATAATGTGGCATTTGTAGTTTTTTAAAAATGCACGCACAGCTACAAAAACTATAGCTTGAATAATAATTTCCCGTACATATACTCGCGAAAATATAATTTATCGATGAATAGGATTTGAATCGTTATGTACATATTTAGACGAAGATAATGAGTGGCAATTACAAACTGAATTTTTTAATCATCACAGAATCTCTTTTAACAAATTAGAATATGCAATTCGGTAAAATTAAATCCATTTGCGTATAGAGCAACCTTCGACTAAAATAAGCTTTAAGGCTGTCTTACTGTAAAATATACTAAAAGATTTTAGTGTCAAAATAATAAATCAACGAACCGTAGTCTGCACGGCCTAAAAATTTAACGAGTCGTCCCGTAAGTCTTTATGCTTCATCGACATAATCTCCCCGGTTTACCCACTCAAATTACAAAAATTGCCGCGATATCCAATTATTTACAATTCAGTTAATAGAACTCGCGCGGCGGCAGCTTCTACCATCCCTCTCTATACCCTCAGCCTATATAATAACCGCAAAATTACTCCCAGTCATCAAATTCTTAAAAACAAATAAACAATTTTACACCGGTCATTACAAATAGCCACTCCAATCTCTACACCCTTCCCATATACGAACACTTGCAATATGTAACGAAAAGGAGGATGAAAAAAATAAGCAGCGCCGCCGAACAAATTATTTAAGCGAAATAATAGAGAAAAACGAAAAAAAAAAGGAAAAAGAGGCACAAGGTGGCCTGGCGCGAGTTCTACAAGCGCATTACAAAACGAAATAATGGTCGTCTCTCCAGAAGCTGTCGAGGCCGCGCGCAAATCCCCATAAGCCGCAAAAAATAATTACCCTTGAAAACAGACCATACATATATATATGTGTGTATAAGTGTCATTGCACGCAATTCTTTCGTACACGGCTCGAACCCCAATTACGCCAGTTATAAGCTTTGTCACACATTCTCACATTAATCCACCGGGTCTCTTTTGTATTATCATTTTCAGAACGTGATAATGTACGAGTACCTGCCGTCGCTGCTGGGCGAAAGGATTCCCGCTTACAATGGCTACAAGCCGGATCTCCATCCCGGCATCAGTCACATCTTTCAGAGCGCGGCCTTTCGCTTTGGACACACGATGATACCGCCAGGGATCTACAGACGGGACGAACAGTGCAACTACAGGATGACCAATGCCGGACAACCGGCCATACGACTCTGCACCACTTGGTGGGACTCTGACGTAAGTGCCCCATGCCACTTGATCTTTCATACATTTGACTTGCGCGAACATGTGCCAGCGGTTGGTGGAAAAGGTGTATTCCTGTGTTCCGAGTCAAATTATAGGTTTGCCGCTGCTTTTACGAACTCGCGTTTTGTGTGTGTGCGAGCCTTTACTCTCGTTCTAAATTTAGTTTACGAGTTGTTTAAGGTATATACCGAGAGCTTTTTAAAAGTGTTCCTGAAAATGAGAGAAGTTATAGAGCGAGTGATTATAGGCATTAAAGTTTTATACCCGCGGACATGAAATGATTTGTTGATGTCTTCATAAAGATGATATTCGATGTTCGTATAGTATGAAAGTAGAATTTTGTGTTCAGTGCAATTTTCGAAGTGCAATTAGATGGCCATTTTATTGTAACGGATTGAGCCATCCAATACTGTGATATATGATGATGTTTTTTGTACAAGTATTTATATATAGGTGTAGACATAGCTACTTGTAGTAGGAGGTATTGCAAATTAGCGTAGGCGTGGCTATACAAAGTATACATCATAAAATATTTATGCGCGCGACAGTTTTTTTCCTCTCGCATGTGTAAAAAAAACTTATCTTTTGCAAATTAAGCCTGACCATAAATAATTTAGCACAAAAAAGCCATCGGTTCAGTTCGACGTTCGATCTATGAAAGTATTCCAATTTCGTAGTCTCTCGCTGATGCATGAATATTTAATTCATCTATAGATGAGCTGTTATTGTAAATTTTTTGCGCAGATAGATTTTTTCTCTTCTATTTGTTTTACGCGAGAAGAATTAAGTAGGATGTACCACTTGAAGAGATTATAGTTCTTAAAATTGCTTTAGCGATTTTAACAGCTCGCCTGATCTTAACAATAAATGCCATTCAAATATTAATGATAATAGGTATATTATTTATTCAGTTAAGATTTACGATTATATTTTTTTTACAAGGAAATAATGATAGATATCGGCGTGAGAACTGATTAGTTCGATATAATTACAGCATAGCACTTTAGCTTTTCATCAAATAACAGTTTCCTTTACACATGCATAACAATAAATAAAATCACTTGTACCACATGAATAATTAAATATTTTTCATATCAACTGCCATTTCTCAGCTGATTTTTTTCAAAGATGCACTTAATGGCCGACGGTGATTGAGCGATAAAATTATTTGAAGAAAAAAAAAAGAAGAAAAAGAAAAAAAAAGAAAAAAATCGCGATAATAAAGAATGCGCCAAACATAGAAATAATGCTTTTAACGCAATCCACGTATTCTTCTATCTCGCGTTACATGGGAAATTGACTGAACCAAAGAAGGCTTAAGACTTGCGGGCGGTTAATATACGATGACTCGTTTGATCAAAGAAAATATAAGCGAACATTCCTATACTTTAAATAACGTTTAATTGACTCTCTGTGAAATCTCGTTTGAATATATATGCAAGAATTTATCTCTTCATTAATTAAAGAAACAGACCTCGATATCCACTCATTAGATAGTTTCTTTTATTCATACAAGATAATAAAATAATTTTATACAGTCATAACCGCAATATATATATATATCAAACATAGCCTCATGAAAATTGAACGAATTTGTCACACGCGCACAGCTCGCAAAATAACTTTTATCGTTTCATCGCGCGCAAACGATCTCTTTTTTCGTCCACCCCCCCCCCCCC